>OU744318.1:64760498-64823492 GCA_916610145.1 Eristalis arbustorum | reverse complement strand
GGAAGCATGACACAAACATGCGGACCCGGGTTTAACAAGCAAAAAACGGGTATTGTACTCTTTACCAGAAGTGTTAAACACCAGTGCGAAATGTCTGAGTCTCACTATTCATAGCAAGCTAAACTGTAAACTTAATATCCAGGAAAGGGTCAAGAAGGCCTCTCCTGCCCTTTTTAGCTGCGAAAAGGCCATTGAATGCAAATGGAGCTTACAACCACGCATCGCTCACTGGCTTTTCTCCGCGATTGTCCGTATGGAGCAATGGACTCAATCGAGTACAAAGACTGGCCTGCTTGCGCATCAGCGGAGCAGTGAGAAATACTTCGTAAGACGCACTCCACCTTGCACAATTGGAACTATTCTAAAAACAAACAGCACCCAGCACACCCTTGAGACTGTGGTCTGGACTCAATATCGGCCACTCAACCGTTGTCCAGAAATTCAGCTTCCTTTCTAGCGACACTGACCGAGAAGAAATTCTTGATCAGCATTCCTTCCAGATCGGACTGGATATCTGACAGGCAATCCTTGGATGCTCCTCTACGTAATTGCACAGAGGGATCGAAAGCTAACGAAGGGGTGGCAGACGGGTTTCTATTCTCAGCTATTCTGAAGCTCCCTGATCACTGTAGCGTTTTTCACGGAAACCATAGCAATTAATAGAGGCGTTGTCATGGCTCAACAAAGGCGATATCTCCATCCGTTCAGACAGTCAGGTCGCCATGAAATCACTGGACAATGTCATGTTTTACACGATAACATGCTTTTATTGCAGGCCGTCTCTTAACGAGATGGCTGAGCATTTTAACATTCACCTCATGTGGGTGCCGGGACACTGTGATATACCAGGAAACTGCAAAGCCGATGAACACGCCAGTTTTGGCACAATCTTATCCCTATCAGTAGCAGGGGTACCGGCTTCCATGCCGATCGCTACGGACTACCATCTTCTAAAGATTCAAGCAATCAAAACCATCAAGGTGCGAGAATGCACCACATGCCTTCTGACCATGACTTAACCTAAAGCATTCACTCAGTCTACTTAGACTCAGTAAGCACTCATTACGGACCCTCATTGGAGTCATAACCGGGCACTGTACAATGGACTCATGCTCGCAGGATGGGTGCCCCATATAATGATTTGTGCAGAAGCTGCTTGGGTGAAGAGGAGGAAGAAACCACTTATTACCTACTCTGCTCCTGCAGTGCTCTGGCTAGTCGTAAGATCCTACACCTAGGGGCCTACTCCTTCAATAACCTCAATGAGCTAAACAGCGTCAGCATAGGCCATATACACTACTAGCATCTACTGGTTCCGATGTAAGAAAAGGTCAATCCGCGTGGTATCACAGGTACTCTGGCCTAAGTGTGACTGCTCTTAGCAGTCAGCCACTATAACCTAACCTAACGTAGAGGAAAACATGGTTTCTGCAGACTTTATGTTCATTGTGCATATCGTGTTACGAAGAACGTGGTTAACGCACATTTGGATGCGGTTTTGTCGTCAGCAGCAGACTTGAGCAAGAAGTCTGAAGCTTTAGGCGACACTTGGTGACGATCCGAATCAAAACCATCGTCCTTGGTGACCTTAACGCAAAGCTGGGAATGGCGGGCATCTTTGGAAGCGCAGTCGGACGACACAGCCTACACGACACCACCTCCGTTAACTAATGTGATCGCTAGGAGGATTCTATGTGTCATATATATCAACTTGTTTGTGGACGTCAGACGAGATGTATAAACTACTCCCCTCAATATTTATACAATCCAAAAATGAAGTATCAACGCTACATTCCTAGGTAAGGACCTTTTTATAGAAGCACTTTGCATAGGGATCTTGTTGGTCTTAGGACTACGTCACTTCTCAGAGAACAACTGAATTAGTCCTCGCCTTTCGACGACTAGTCTACTCTTTCCTGAGGCAGCTTCAAGACAAACCCATGAAAAGGATGCGCAATGAGTCCATATCGCTACTCTGTGTCAGTGAGTTCCTTCGTCAATGGAAATTCCGCTCCGAACTGAGCAGAAAGGCAGCCATCGCATGCATCCCAACTTCCCCAATCACTCTCGACAGTCCACTCGCATTCGCATTGACCCGGACCACATTCAGATCCCCCCCATCAGATAGGCACCGCCGCAGTGACTGCGGAACTCATTAGCCACACAATCCCCCGTCCATCATGACCTTAAACTATATTTGATCAAGCCACCATTAGCGGCCGTGCCGACGCGCCGACGGCTCCACTGATGAGGATCACTATCAACATTCACCTCGTATCTCTTGCAATGCGCCTCCCGGCTGCGCTCTCTCCCTCGTTCTCTCCGTGTCCAGCCACCAATATAGCAATTTACCTCTCGCCTGTCCACCCCCAAAACTGAAACGCTGCAATCTGCGACGGCCGCGGCCCGGAACGATGATGACCAGAGCGGAGAGCCGAAATCAAATCAAAAATCGTTTGACTCGAAATGCACTCATTTGCTGACCTCCGTCGATGCACCACAGTGCAGGATCCCACATGCTGAATCAATGTTTCTACACAAATAATCCAGATTGCCGGCGCTGTTTAGATTGCTGGCCACATGCATGCATCTGCGAGGAGGTGGTAGCCTCGGGGCCGTCGGTACATAAACGCCAAGCGAAAATCATGAACTCGCGCATTGCGGACGAGATGCCAATGCGGCAGACAATGGGTTCCGTTCGGCGGGGTGGGCAGGATTCCCATCACAGAGGTTATGCGCCCATGTAAGTACGTGCATGCAAACGGATATGTTAGCGGTTGGACACGGCTTTTTCTTTCGTTCGTCCACTCATCGTCGTCGGAGTCGTCGGAGTCGCCATCGTAGTCATCGCCATCGCCATCGCCATCGTACTCGTGGTCGTAGTCGTCTATGAGATTTGACCTGCTTCGAGATCAACTTGCGCATAAATTGCACAGCGGACCGCGGAAATTGGATTCAAAGAAATTAACCTCAATGTCTGCTGCACTGCACCTTGCCGCTCCGCGCTCAATCCACTCGCCGGGTCGCTGCGGCTCTTCAGCTGTTTTCAGCTCTTTAGCTGCTCTCTGGTTGGGCCCGGACTAGGCGAGCAGGCAGGCGATGCGAAGCAGCGGGAACGAGGTGCGCATCAAGCTAAAAGGCTATAATTTTTATTTTGTGGTCGACATAGGGGAACAACGCCTCCCGTTCTCCCACCTCCTACCTCTGACCGCCTGTCTCCGTCTCGCATGCAGTGCGCGACCGACCAGAGCCAGATACATTCGATAATAATTGTGTGTGCGATATGCGCTGATGTTTCTCTCGCTGCTGCGACTACGAAAAGGTGGTTTCGCTGCTGAGCAGGGTCTCGCGATGGAACCTGAAAATTGAAACTCCTCTTGCGGATTTTCCGGCTCGGACGGTGGGAACTGTGGCGCACAAGGATTCTGCTGCGCGCCGTGCGGATAGATACATTTGGGAAGCATGATCTTTGTGGTTCGACGCCGTTGGCCTGTGGTCGATGGGTCGCGATATGCGCGCCGAGATGAATGCGCACACTGGACACGCCGAAGGAATTCATTAGGTTAGAAGAATTCTGTTTTCAAACGAAACAGTTGTTCGCTTAATTTTATCGCACAAGTTGTTTGCCAAGAGATAGCGACCACGCTACACTGGTAGCCGAGGTGCGATATGCTAAGCGGAATGGCTTGTAGCTGTTGATGTGCTTGCGCTGTTGTAGTCGCTTCGATACACATTCGATTAGAATACATGTGCCAAGGTGTACTTTGTATTGAAATATTGCCGTTGGATGCTGGTGGCGGGCGGTTGGGTTCGGTCGGTTCAAGGAATGACGTGGGTGTCAGCTGTTCATCGTTCAGTCAATACGATTGGGTTTAAACTGTTGCGGCTGGGAAAGTTTAAGTACTAGAGAAACGACGGGTAGGTCGAAGTGACGAGAATTTTGCTGTCGTTCAAGCGAACCAACAAGAGCCGGCACCAGGGCGTCCTACAGAAGAGGTCCATCACTAACTCAAAACACGACCGACGAATTTTGTGAAAGGATCTTGGTTTGCCCCCTCATAAGATGTGGTTGATTTAAGAACTAAAGCCAGTGGCATGCTAGTAGGCCTAATAGGCCCCCTGAGGCAATTGGAAGATGGGCTATGCAATCCGTCCGAAAAGCCTTACAAACCACTGTCAATTTTTTCTCTGAAAAAAACCGATGTCGACAAATTCTTACCGCACTTTCAGAGTCGATTAATACACATGTAAGCTTGCTTATCAAGCCGTCGACCCATTGAGGGTACGCTCCTGAGCGATTGCTCCCGTACATTGGTGGCGATAATAGGCACGCTGCTTCCAGTCATCAAAGCCGAGCTGTCTCCCATCCGCGATGACTTGGTTTGTATACCGGAAGTTGGGTCTTCTTCTCCTTCTTGAACCAGAAGACTCGGATTGGAGCACCCCCCTAGCTGGAGCGTTGGTCTGCATGCGCACTATGTGACCGATCGAGTGTAGTCGACGTCAACTCGTAGAGTTCGCGCGGTTGTGTCTCCTCCTCCATTCGCCTTCCTCGCAGACGGGACCATATATCCGAATTGCAATCTTTCTTTCCAAGGCACCAAGAATCAGCTCTGCAGTTTTGCTTGGCGTCCTGCTTCCAGCTTCTTTAGGCAGGACTGATAAAACAAGGGTCTTGCAGAGCATGATCTTGGTCCTTCGAGTCAAGAGTTGCAAGACAGACAGTAGTAACATCGGTTGCCAGGACTGGATCTCCGTCGGATGTCCACTAAAATGTCGTTAGTGGAGTTAACGTTTTCCCCAAGGTAGACAAACTTCTTTATAATAATAGTAACATGGGTGGCGCTACAGCCCATAGAAAGCCAGGGCCTAGCTTCTCAGCTACCACTCGTGTTGTGCTTGCTATTGTTCTCTCACGAGGGGAAGGGACCTACAGTTTAATGCCGAATCCGAACGGCCAAGTTTGAGAAGCTTTTTCTCGACAGGAAATACTTTTTGAGCATTGTCAGTGACTCGAAAGAGGTGAGGTCGTGAAAATTGTTTTCGTCGCACAGAGCAGGAATCGAACCTATGACGTCGAGGTTGGGGTCGACGCACATACCCACAACGCCACGGGCCACCACAAACTTCTTGACTGCCTCAAAATTAAAGCTGTCGACTACGAAGTTTTGTCCTAGGTGGTGTGTGACGAAACGATTCCTTGTTCTTGTCCTCACTGACCTTAAGACAGCTCGTTTTTCCTGTTTCCCAATGTGTCGTCACTACTGGGACCGCGCGTTAATGTCGATGCCGTCAGCGTATCCCAACAGCTGGACTGACTTAGAATGTAGAAGACGAGGTAGTCCCATCAGTGTTGAATTTTACTCGCCGCTTGAGGAAATCACACGACAACGCATATCCTTGCCGAAATGTGGTGCAGTTTTCAATCGCCTAAGAGGTCCTCGGGCCGTACTACACCGTGCATAGCGTATTTATTAGCGTGGTGGGGAACAACCAGATCAATTTCTCGGGATCTAGAATTCGCCCATCGCTTCGAATAGTCCCTTGCTATATTTTTGGGAACCGTACTGGCTTTCGTGGATGATTGAGGGCTTTTCAATAAAATTCTGCAATCGGTTTGTTACTACGTCTTCAAGACACTTTTCGATTACTGGCAATATTGATATTGGCCTGTAATTTTTGAGTTGAGTTTTTGTACCTCCTTTGTATATTGGCTTGACAACCGCAGTTTTTAAGATCTCAGGAGTCCTTCCTTGTGTAAGACTCAAATTAACAAATTCGCATAAGATAGGTGCGAAAATTTCAACGTGAGTTTTTTTGTCCACAGCTCGAATTCAATCAATGCGAGGCGATTTATTTTCGCCAAGCAGACCAATTATTTTTTTTTGACGGCTGGGTGCTGTGGGAATCGGGTAGGCACTGACTGGCGTCAACCTGGCGATGCCCAGTGTTGCAACTTTTCCTACACAAAAATTGTGCTTATTTTACCTCCAAGTGGTAGCCATCGGGTACTGGATGTAGTTCACCCGAGCTTAACCTGCCAAACTTATAAGTGCGACCTCTTGTCCTAGGGGTTACAAAAAAGGAACTGGCCCTCCAAGTTGGGGGTTGTGCCGTCGGGGTAACTGCCCGGCCACACAAAAAAAAAAACCATAGTTACGAAGCAACAACAAGCCTCGGAAACGGATGATTTTACTGATGACGAACCCTGCAAACGGTATACGGACAACGACCTTCGGATCTGTACGTGGAATGCAAGATCCCTTTATAGGCCACGTGCAGTCGAACAAATAGCGGAAGCCCTAGACTGCTGCAAAGCAGACATAACCGCCATCCAAGAAGTGCGATGGGATGGACCGGGCAAAAGAAGGATGAAAAACTGTGATATATATTACGGTGATTGCTACAAGCAACAAAAACAGCGCCTATTTGGATGTGGATTTGTCGTTAGAGGCAGACTTAGGCAAGAAGTCTTATCATTCAGGTCAGTGAACGAGCGCCTCACGACAATTCGCATCCAGGCTAAATTTGCCAACATAAGCCTTATATGCGCACATGCCCCCACAGAGGAGAAAGATGACGACACCAAAGACAGGTTCTATGAGCTGTCTAAGGGGACATGGCGATCTCCTGATCAATCAACCATCAATCCGATTGATCACATTGCGATCGACGCAAGGCACTCCTCCAGTATTATAGATGTCCGAACGTTCCGAGGTGCCAACATTGACTCGGACCACCACCTTGTAGTAGCCAAGGTAAGGTTGCGGATATCCCGAACACCGCCAAGACAAAGAAATACTGTGAGGAAGTTCAACGTCGGCCGGCTACAATCGTAAGAGATTGCCAAATCCTTTTCCGATCGTGTCGGCCTTAACCTCTTAAGAAATCCTACACCGCAAACATCAAGTATTGAAGACCAGTGGCAGCATTGCCAAAAAGCCATCAGAGATGCCGCCTCTGATGTGCTGGGCTTCAATCCGCCACCACAACGAAACCCCTGGTTTGACAATGAGTGTCGGCAGGCGAATGCAGCCAAGCAAGAAGCATACAAAGCGGCACTGCAAAGAAGGCCAAGAGCTGCTCGGGAGCTCTACGAGCAGAAGAGGAGAGACGAACACCGGCTTCTCAGGAGAAAAAAGAAGGAGCATGAGAAGCGCGCGATCGGCAGAATAGAGGGATACTACTGCAGGAATGAGGTAAGGAAGTTTTACCAAAGGGTAAAGTCTACCAGTTAAGGTTATAAACTCCGAACCGAAGCCTGTAAGGATGAACAAGGGAACATCGTAGTAGAGTCACAGTCGATGCTGAAAATATGGAGAAACCATTTCATGCAGACTGTATAACGGCGACGAAGAACCAAATTCCGCTGTCAGGCAGAACGAACCATTCAACCCCAATGAAAGGGACGATGAAGATCAACAATTCCGTCCCCCCGACCCGGATGAAGTGAGGATTGCTATATCTAAACTGAAATCCAACAAGGCTGCTACAGCTGACGGCCTACCCGCCGAGCTTTTTAAAGCCGCAGGCGATGATTTGGTAAGGAGCATGCACCAACTCATCTGTAAAATATGGTCGGAGGAAAACATGCCCGATGAATGGAACCTCAGTATTGTTTGCCCGATCCCAAGAAAGGAGACCCCTTTGACTGCGCCAACTATGGGCGGACTGGACTCCTTAACATCGCCTATAAGATGTTATCTGCCGTACTGTGTGAACGCCTAAAGCCATTCGTCAACAACTTGGTCAGTCCATACCAGTATGACTTTAGGCCAGGAAAATCCACCATCGACCAAATATTCACACTTCGGCAGATTTTGGAGAAAACCCAGGAGCAACAAATCGATACCCACCACCTGTTCATCGATTTTAAGGCCGCGTATGGTAGCATCTATAGAGATGAGCTATACAGAGCGCTGTCTAGTTTTGGCATCACTACCAAACTCGTCTGTTTGTGTAGGATGACGATGGAGAATGCACGCTGCTCCATCAAGGTCGGTAAAGACCTAACCGAGACCTTTGATGTCAATAAAGGATTCAGACAAGGCGACGCGCTGTCATGCGACTTTTTCAACATCGTTCTTGAAAGAATTGTCCAAAACTCAAACGCCAACACCAGAGGAACAATTTTGACGAAGTCCGTCTAACTACTCGCATATGCCGACGATAGTGACATTATCGGAAGAACGCAGCGTGATGTCAAAGGCGCTTTTGTGAGTATTGCAACGGAGGCCGCGAAGATGGGTTTAGCGGTAAACGAGGGTAAGACCAAGTATATGCTGTCAACAAGAAAGGACACCCAACACCGACGTCTCGGTCAGAACGTCACGGCAGACAGATATAACTTTGAAGTAGTTAAAAACTTTGTCTACCTAGGAACCGCTATCAACTCAGACAACGACACCAGCGCTGAAATCAAACGAAGAATAACTCTTGCCAATCGGTGCTTCTTTGGGCTAAGAAAGCAATTGGTGAACAAAGCCCTCTCTCGAACAACCAAGGTAACGCTCTACAAGACCTTAATCGTCCCAGTCCTGCTATATGGCGCGGAAGCATGGACTCTGTCAAAAGCGGATGAAGCAGCTCTTGGTTGCTTCGAGAGGAAAATTCTTCGGGTGATTTTCGGTCCCGTCTGCATAGATGGTGAGTGGAGGAGGAGATACAACGACGAGCTATACGGGCTGTTCAGCGTCATCGACTTAGCCAGAAGAGGGAAGATCCAACGATTGAGATGCCTAGGTCATGTAGAGCGGATGGAAACCAATGCTCCGGCCCGAAAAGCCTTCGAATCCACCCCCGAGGGACGGCGCAGTAGAGGACGACCGCGACTCAGGTGGCGCACGCAAGTGGAAAGGGACCTCAACCAACTATGCGTGCGAAACTGGAGACAGCTAGCTAAAGATCGAGCTGGCTGGAGACGCTTGTTGGTTGAGGCCCAGGTCCACCCCGGACTGTAGTGCCACCTTAAGTAAGTAAGTACTTAAGACCAATTATTTTTTGTCATTTCGAGTACATTTGTTCGTGAATAAAGATCGTTCTATCTATTGATCTATTAACTGGAAACGATGTAATCGAGACACAATGGTGCACTAAGTTTACAATCTGTTCACAAAAGTTGTTTGCGCATTCGCTAGCGAGATTATTCACACACATTTGCCCACTAAAATTTTTTATTATTGTTTCATCAACACTAGGCTTTTTCCTTCCCATTATCTCGTCTATTAGGCTCCATGTCTTTCGTGGATCTACGAACCACTTACCTGGTTGAACTTGGTTTTGTAAAAACCGGAAGCATTTGGTGGGATTGGTCCTTTCTTCTTGCAGTCGTACTTAGGCCCCATTTTCGGAAAAAAAAGCAGTCGATACATTCAGTCGCCTTCAAGTCACCTTCGGGGAAGGCTCCCCGCCAATCCGCACATCAAGACCCGCCCCATTATGCCCAAAGCTTGTCCCATCGGCCTAAAATCGCAAGCATTAAAAACTCATCCATCACCAGTTCACAAGGCGCGGCCTGACTCCCATTTCCGCCGACCAGCAACAGCCGCCCAAGCAGTGAGCCGTGGCAATGCCCAATTGTCCCAGCCAACGCCACCGCCACCGCCCGCGCCGCCATCACGAAGCCGATCTGATTTATGGATTTTGATCTTGAAATTCAGGGTCAGATCCAGATACACACGCCATCTATGTGCGATTGCGCCCAGCACTGAGCACGGCGCTGACTCTGTGCCGTGGCCTTGCGCAAAGATGGGCAATTTGTACCTGATCTTGTTTCGTGTACCCACAGCATGGGCTGTGTGGCTGAGGCCGCCGTGCCGCGGCACCGCCGCCACTGCCGCCCATCTGTTTGAGGAAGATTTCATCGGATTTTTGTTACTTTTTTCCGATTTTTTTGCCGCTGCCGCTCGGCGAGAGCGCGTAAGCAGACGATAATGATCTTGGGCTTTCGGGACGCTGAAGGTTGATTAATTTGTGGGTGGGTTGAGACTTCAATCAAACCAATGTGCAGCGTAATAAAAGGTAATGAGAGGTTCGCCCCATACCACATTACCGGCTGCTAGTTGGGCTCTTTGAGAAATCGCCTACATCCATCCGAAAGCGAAACGAGGCAAAAATGATGAAAAAAAAACAAAGGTTTGAAGCTGTGTTAGAACCGCACCGATACACAAGACCGTCGCGCACACAATGGACCACCGCAGCTGGGCGGCCGATGTAAGGCGTCCGAAATTTGGAAATTGATTTAGGGGGCGATTCATTAATCGCCGAGTGTGGATTTTGGACGGTAAGTGCTTGAATCAGTCTACTTCCTCGGTCGGGCTGATTAGCCGCCGGGCGGAGGGGGACGCGCGGCTAATTGCAGGCTTCTCACACACTTGGACTTCCTGGTTTTCACGTAAATTAGTGCTGATTGGATCGAGCCGAACTGATTGGGGTTCGTTATAGATTTGGCAATGGGGCCTTGCATGCGCCTAATGGTCTCGTATTGTTCTAAGCGATCGCTTTGAAGGGGGCATCATTATGCAGATGGATTCTAAAAATAGAGTGGAAGTTTTGACCTTCAGCAGGTGGTAGTTAGGTCGGTTGGAAGGTGTACGGTGAGCAGAGAATTCGGGCATTGTTTGGATGGATGAAGTGGCTCACTTTGGGGGAGACCTTCGGCTGGAGATGTGAGCTCTGATGGTTAAATGGGTAATCAGTGTGAAGAGCGGCAAGGCCGTGGGATTGGGGGTTTGCCGACGACTATGTTGACTTGAGACATTTTTTTGTTGATTTCATTTTAGATGTAGTTTGTGACATACCGGCACGGTCTAAGACAGCCTCCTGTTGCACAGTTTGGAGGAATTGGAATGAGCTGAAGGAAAGATTGAATCGCAGACATTCCCATTCCATTTCTATTTTGTTTGTGACTACACTCACATCATCCAATCAATGGACAAAAAATACATCGAACGGAGGGTGGTTTACTTGGGCCAGCGCATTAAAAATCCAGCATCCTTCAACAGCCAAAATTAAATTGACTGCAATGTTTAATGGGTGTGAGTAAGATCCTGAAAAGGACGTTTGGTTGTGTAGTTCTGAGAAGGACCTCTTGGGTGGCTGCCTGTTTTACATTCGCGTTGACCTTTTGTCGAAGGCTTCTAGCATTTGTCTGAGCCGAGCAGACTTCTCACCTGCTGACCCAGACAGATGAGCCCGCATTTTATGCTGGAAGTGGTTGAAAAAAGATCAGAAATAAAGTGACTGTCTGTTTGATTCGTAAGCAATGGAATCCATCAGAAAAGCCTAACTAACCACTGCCAAGATTTTTCTGTCCAAATCTTAATGTTGCCGGATGCACTCCAACACCCACCAGAACGTGTAAAGAGGTGTGCGCAAATCATTTCTAGTCCTAGTAGGGCCGCTGTGGCAGTTGAAAGATGAGCCTTGGCATCGTAGCCTTGACCCAACATCTTGAGTAACATCTAACTTATGCCTACTCTTTTTAACAGCAGTCAGTCATTCTATATGGCAAGACCCAAGCAATTGTCAAACATGAGAACATGCTACCTCTTCCTTGGGAACCGCCCATATGGCGATTGAATTCTACCAAGATGTTTGTTCGGTCAATGGTCACGTACACCTTGTTCATCTTGTCCCCGAGCTTGAGACTCCACAAGCTCACCCACAAAACTTGAAGACTGTGTCTGACAACCTTATTGTCCGTCCGACTCTGGAATAAATACTGCCAACATTCTCAGCCGAGTCTCGATTTATCAGCGAGATGGACGTACAAAAGTAGTTAAGATACATGATACCTGAATGCCCACTTTCTCTAAGTCAAACTCTCTCTAAGTCGAACAAATTATGATATCTTGCGAAAAGACAAGTTGGAAGTCGACTGTATCTGGCAACGACATTTGATACAGCCCGAATCGCAAGACTGAACAATAATTTCTGCTCCTGGGTCGGGTTCGTACTTGTATGCAAATCTACCCAAACAAACTAGTTGGTTTGTTACAAATGCATGTCAAGACCATTCACCCTTTATGTGAGTGCGCAGAAATGTAATGAAATGTCTTCTCAATTTGCTTGTCTTTCTCTTCAAAAAACCGAAGGAGGGTATTCGTTTTTTTTTGTTAGGTTTGCCCAACAGAATCCGTAGGAACCCAAGTGGAGGTCATGGCAGTCAACGAAGCGGCCAGAATGATAAGCACCATTGGCTGATGTTATCAATTAAAAACTCGAAGCTTTACCCCGAGGTAACAAAAGACATTATCCTTTTGTGATCGATAGAAGTTTGACTAAGGCATGTGTTGTCTGATTCATTTGATCGTTGGGCACTCTCTCTTTTCCTCAAGAGTTGATGAGTCGATTGAGGAAAGATATCATTCTCATTCCCCACGCAATATAGCTCAACACACTCTCACTGACAGTAAGGCATCCGATCTAGTCCCAGCTGGTTGCAGACTAAGAGAGAAGTGGGCGAGTCTTTTTATCACGCACCACTCCACAGCTATCAGCTGTTCCAAGAATGTGGGGATGTCCCAAGACACAGATAGAAAAGGAGCCGGAGGCCACCCTCTATGTCAGATAAAAAAGTCTAAGTAGACTGAGGGACCGCTTTAGGGTACGTGACAGCCAGATTTCTTTTGTTTTATGGCAGGTGGTGCCTTCTATCCAGTCATTAATGGTTCTAATTGTGTGGATCTTAAGAAGATGGTAGGCTGTAGTGATCTTCATGGAAGGTGGTACCCCTGCTATTGATAGGGATGAGTTTGTACCACACCTGGCGACTTCAAAGGCTGTGCAGTTGCCTGGTATGCCACATTGGCGTCCCGGCACCCACATGAGGTGAATGCTAAAATCAGCTCAGCCATCTCGTTAAGAGAGAGTCAGTGCAGTTGAGGGAAGTTTTTTGAGTAAAACATGACACTGTCCAGGGATTTTATGACGGCCTGACTATCAGAACAGATGGTGATATTCAATGAGCCATGACAGCGCCTCTTTAATCGCTATGGTTTGATCCATACAATGATCAGGGAGCTTCACGGTGGACGTCTTGAGAATAGACATGATGTCTTCGATCCATCTGTGAAAATGCGCAGAGGATCTTTCAGCGTTTGCCTGTCTGATATCTAGTCCGATCTGGAAGGAATGCTGATTTAGGATTTCTTCTCGAAGATGGCCTGGGGTAGTAGGCGGTCAATGTTGCTAGAAAGGAAATTGAATTCCTTGAGAATGGTTGAATGGCCAGTGTTGAGTTCGCACCACAATCGGAGTGTTTTGAGTCTCAAGGCTGTCTCCACAGACTTGGCCTTGTTGTAGGCATGTTGTGCAGATGAGAGTCTGTATGCTGGGATAGCTTGCCTGATATATTGTTCTATAAGTTTCTCCAGTATCCAAGGCATGATGAGGTCAGCTGTTCTTTGAAGCTCCGCAGGGATGATGCCGTCATTTCCTTCTGTTACATTGTCCAAATATTTTTTGCAGATGGTATCGGTGGCGGTATAAGGTTCAAGTCCAAAATTTCGACTCTGGTTATAAAGACAGTGGTCTTGAGGAGAACTCTTTTCTTAAATAGCCAGCATTTTTCGATGTAGACGAAGTTTCTCGGGAGGGACTTTGAATGTATATCGTTTTTCGTCGACCATTACTATGGTCGGCATGTCTTGCCATTAGACTCCTGCAACGAGAGTTCTGTGTTGTGGGATGCTGCTCTGTGGTTACAATCTTTGAACGGCGTGGCTTTTGTACTAAGACCGACTAAGGGAACGTAGGCAACGCGCTGGAGAGGGCATGGGAGAATTGAAGATGATAGCGTCTCGAGGACGCGTGCAGAAGAACGCCCTGGTTAAATACGACGTCCAGGGAATCGCGGGAGTGGAATATGAGGAGCAGTAAGGCCAGTCTCTATCAATGACGTTTTGGAAAGGGTTCCGGTAGGAGCCGGTAGACGTCAGGACAATAGGCCACGACGTAAAGAGACGGATCCGCGAGGATCTGAACGGGCAGCAACATCTGTTCCTTTGTGCAATATCTGACTCAACATAAATAGGGCTATTCGGCGTTGATTTGGGAAGACGGAACAAGCCTTGGGAAGACTACCGGTGGACTACTTTGAAGGCTTCGAGTAATGTAAACCCGAAAACTTTGACAACACAAGCAGGCACTTTGACTCGCATTAAAGACCTGAGGATCAAGGTTTCACCAGGTTCAATGAAACACAGCAAATAGTTGCGTCGTCAATGACGAAAATGCCATTCTGAGTTCTCAAGAAGATCTTCAGGGAATATTTAACTCGCTGAAACAGAAAAATTCTAATCATCCCTGTCCTGCCCCATCCTCCCTGTCCGGATGACACGATCGCAGAGGAAGCACACATTACCACTCGATTGCCCTTGCCATAGATGAACAGTGCCAAAACCGAAAGACTGCCACATTCAATGCAACAATAACTAATTGAAGGACTAACCAGTAACAAAAGTGGTGGTCCGTGACGTTGTAGGTGTGTGCGTCGACCCCAACCTCGACGTCACGGGTTCGATTCCAGCTCTGTGCGACAAATATAATTTTCAAGGCTCCACCTCTTTGGAGTCGCTGACAATGCTCAAGAAGTCTAGAGTCTAGAGAAAGCTTCTCAAACTTGGCCGTTCAGAGTCAGCATAAAACTGTAAGTCTCCTCCACTCGCGAGAGAACAATAGCACGCACATCACGGGTGGTTGCTGAGAAGCTAGGCCCAGGCCTTCTATGGGCTGTAGCGCCACGCATATTCTTATTAAAACCGGCTACAATCATCACACATGAAGTACCATGAAGGTGCAACTGACCGTGGGACCAGCCAATGATATATCCAGAGGCTGAGGCGACGTGTAGGAAAAAGAGGGCGCACTCTATCCAATCTCTGTCAGTTGGGCTATGGAACATTGGTAGAACACTTTCTCGGGGAACTCTAAGTCAGAAGAGGTTGCATTCTCCAACAGGGCACCGAAATGGGTCTCAACTGCAACTTAGTCAGAAGTGGCTTATCACCGTCTTGCCATGCACCTAACCTAATTGATGCTCGTAGTGTTGTTGAAGCACAGTCTTGCTGAAGCTGCAGGTCATCTCTGCAGACAGTTCAATTGACTGTTACGTGAAGTTCATCATTTTCAATAATTGGTCGGTAGGGATGTGCCGACCTCGGTTTTTCCGCCCAAAAAAAAAAAAGATTACAACGGGCTTTCCTTATGGTTTTCATGGCTTGTCTTCTAACTGCCACAGCGGCCCTATTAGGCCTACCAACGACCCCTGGACACTTGATTTCATGTTTTCAACGTGGCAGGGTCTATGATTACAGAGCTAAGTTGTTTGAAACCTGCACCGGATTTGGACAGGGAGATTCGCTGTCGTGCGATTTCATCAATTGGGAACTTGAGAAAATAGTGCGAATAGTCTTTTATAGATCAGTCCAACTATTGGGGATGACATCGGCATAGTCACGCGTTCTCAACGTGCCGTGGTGGTCAAACGAGCTGGTCTCAAGGTCAGTGGGGAGAAGGATAAATATATGCTGTCGAGTAAGAAACGTTCCGTCACACACCACCTAGGACAAACCCTCTTAATCGACAGCTACAATTTCGGGACAGTAAGGAAGTTTGTCTACATCGGGGAACACGTTATCTTCACGAATGACATCACAGTTGAGATCCGCCGGAGTCTCGCTCTTGGACACCGATGCTGCTACGGTGTGTCGAAGCAACTGGGTTCAAAGCTCCTGACCCGATGGACCAAAATCATGCTCCACAAGACCTCTATTTTGTCGGTCCTGTTTTATGGAGCTGGAGGCTAGGCGATAACCACAGAGTTGATTCTTGGTACCTTGGAGGGAAAGATTCCAATTCAGATACATGGTCCCGTCTGCGAGGAAGTCGAATGAAGGACAAGATACAACCACGAACTCTTAGTGCTGTACCAGGATGTGAATGTAGTCGGAAAGGCAAAAGTCCGTCGACTCCATTGGCTCGAACACATCGAGCGCATGGAAACCAACACTCCAGCTAAGAGGGCCTTCGCACCTCAGTCACCAGGTTCGAGAAGGAGAGGAAGACCGAACCTCTGGTACAGAGACCAAGTCATGACCGGAAGCAGTATGCTCAGGACCGTCCACGATGGAATGCAGCAATTGCTCAGACTGTTACGCTTCGGGGGTCGCCTGCCTGACAAAAAGTAAGTAAGTAAGGGTATCACAATGGGCCAGCAATGATCTAACCTAACTTAACCTACGTGCTTCCCCAACAGTCAATGCGCATGAGTTACAGCTTGTCTCCTAGCCTGTAGTGTAAACCTCCTCATGGGTAAATTCTCTTTTTCAAGAGGAATGATCAAAAAGGCACCGTCGTCAGGACGGCAAATTAGGTAGATAATGGGCGCTCAGTTAAGACCAGTCCACGTCTACTGGATCCCCTCCCAAGGTTCAATTTAGGATCACTCACTCAGCAGTGTTCCGACCAGTATTTGCCCAGTGACGAAGTTAAGGCTTGCTTTCACATCCTGGATCGTAGCCGACTTATCACGCAGGATATGGACGCTGTCCCCCTACACTGCATCACAGTGCCTCACCACACACACCACCGTCCACAAAACTCGCCTCTTCCTGGAACCACTTTAGCACGCTCGCCAGCAATTAAAAGCTACTACCATCCACCATCGCGGCCTTAATTACCAAACAGCTCCCACTCGGAGGCCACTCAGACCCTCTCCCGGCCACAAAGCAAGCATATTTTCATCAGAAAATGCCCCATCAGCGTCCTTAGTCTCGCCCCCTGCTGCTGCTCGAACCGATCAACACATAAATTGATCGTCCTCCTCTCTAGGAGTTTCCCAGAACTGATATCATCATCGGGCGGCTCTCGGCCGTCAGCTTCCTCCTCGTCTTTGCGCGGACCATTGTCATGCTAATAATTAGTTCACTACCGGTTTTCGTTCGATCACACGCCCCACCCCAGTCGCAGTGCCCCGCTGATCCGGGCCGGGCACAGTTACAGTAAACAAGCGTCCATCTCGGGGAACTATGAGGCTACATCATCTTCTATCAGCGTCCCAGCATCAGCGGCCGCGTCGTCGGTGCCATCAGCAGCCGTGGACAGCCGTGGACGCAGCCTGCGGGACACGGTCGTCCTTATCTTTGCGCAGATTGTCGCCCAGGCCTTCAGCGTGCGTGCGTAATAAAATCGACAGCACGGTTATCAAATCGGAATCATGTTGGCCGTCAATTAGTGGTGCGGCCCGCGATGGATTCTCCGGAATGTCCACAAGCGGTATGCCACGGATGGGCGTCGTTCGCCGCCCTAACTCATCTCGGGCCGGCCGTCTTGTGCGGCTAGGTGTTGCTGCTGTGCGTCTCGCGGATATTAGACGTTCCATCGAATTGAATTTAGTGCCGCAATCAATTCTGGAGTTTTGTCCACCTTCTCAGCGGCCCAGGGCTGGCAGAGTTTAGTGCCGGCGTTTTATGTCAGCACTAAATTCGTTAATTTATCTCCACGGAGAATTATAGCCGTTTTAGAGCGCGCGGGTACAGTCTGGCCGCGACGGTTTCCTGGCGCTGGTCGTCCTCCGGCGGCGACGGCGGCTGCGCGCTGGTATCCGTAATGTGGATCGTTATGGTATGTGATTGGTAATGGGGGCCTTATTAGCTGATATTTTCGTTGATAGTTATAGATCTTAAAGTTTTAATTAGAATGGTCCGGGAGGGAGGGAACTGTGCACTGGGCTACCTGGTGTGCCTGGAATTTCGGGAAGCGCACAAGTGGCAGTTAAGATTTATGGGATGAAATACGTTCTAGTTGACGTCGCAGCAAGGAGATCGGAGATTGGCTTTATGACTCTGAAACATTGTCCGACGCGGAAGGAGACGGCCGTCGGTAGCGATGCTGGGTCGGTCGGGGACACGTTTACGAATTCGTCGTCGGATGGGCGGTAGTAATTCAAATTGAATGCAGATGAAGGTTGAGAGATTGCCGGTCGGAGAGGCGATTTATCTGGCTTCTGTAGATCGGTTTTGAGATAGGCCGCCGCAGGGTCAATGATCTTCTGTGTGCAGTCAAAGTTCTGATTGGACATGAGCAAGTGGGTTCAGATTTGATGTGGTACTTTGGGGATCAAGCAAATCTGGTTGATTGGGTTTGTTTTTGTGACACGTCTGGGCTTTGGGAAGTTGTGGGTAATTGAGTCTAGTAGATAGTGTGGGAGAGGAGTAGTCTGGTCTGCCAGCATATGGTGAGCGTGCTAGAGTGGTTCCAGGAAGACGCGAGTTTTGTGGACGGTGGTGTGTATGGTGAGGCACTGTGATGCAGTGTAGGGGGATAGCGTCCATATCCTGCGTGATAAGTCGGCTACGATCCAGGATGTGAAAGCAATCGAGCTTACAGCATAGGTGCACCCATTGGTCCACCCGGTGCCCCTGTTGGCCACGAACGATGTAAAAGATTTTTGAATAGGGACTTGACAACTTGACCCTGATCATCCCAGTCCTGCTCTATGGCGCAGAGACATGGACGCTTTTGAAAGCGGATGAAGAAGCTCTTGCTTGTTTTGAGAGAAAAGTTCTGCGTACGATCTTTGGTCCTGTTCGCGTTGATGGCGTTTGGAGGAGAAGGTTCAACCACGAACGGGCTGTACAGCGACATGCACCAGGTTAAGCGTCTTCGGATCCAACGCTTAAGATGGCTAGGTCATGTAGAGCGAATGGACACCACAGCTCCGACCCGGAGAGTCTTCGACACCGAGCCATTGGGACAGCGCAACAGAGGACGTCCTCGCACAACATGGCGCACACAAGTGGAAAAGGACCTCAACCAACTTGGTGTGCGAAACTGGAGACAGCTAGCCAGGGATCGCGCTAGTTGGAGAGGCATGTTGGTTGACTTACAGCTTTCAGACCACTCGCTGCTGGTCGAGTTCAATGGTAGATTTGTTTGAGCTGTTTTCTGCGTCGCGTACACTACATTGCCTGAGCTGTATCTGCATTCAGGTTTTATTTTTCATCTGAAGCTGACTAACAGAAACGCATCAAGTACATTTTGAAGAGAAGTTACCATGTCATGTGCTGAGATATCGAATGAAAACAGGGCTGGGTCATCAGCGAACAAAGCTAGGAAAGTGGTACCCATAGGTACGGGAGCCAGTACCGATTCTGAGACTCTGGCGCTGTCTTGCCAACATCGAATTATTGAGCCCCAAAAATTGACAGTGGTTAGTAAGGCAACTTTGTCGATTATCGACGTCAACTTCCAACCGCCACAGCGGCCCTATTAGGCCTACCTATGACCCCTGAACACCGTTGGTGATGTTATTTCACGTCTATTAACCGATTCTGAGACTCTGGCGCTGTCTTGCCAACATCGAATTATTGAGCCCCAAAAATTGACAGTAAGGCAATCTTGTCGATTATCGACCTCATCTTCCAACCGCCACAGCGGCCCTATTAGGTCGACAACGAAAATATCTGCTCTTCAAGGACTGATTTTAGTATCCTTTGCGGTACGATCCCCTTTGAGCATGAAGAAGTCAACCCACTGTCGTGACGACGCTCCATGCCAAGCCCCCTGAACCACTGGTGTCAATGCGCATCATCTTCCAGCCGTCGGCTTGACTCTGCGTAGGACACCCGACTCCGGCACCCTCGTCAAGGAAGTTACACCATCTGGACGGCGGCGAATACAAATCTGGGTCGATAAAACAAGTAGGAGGTCACTTCTCCATCCCACACCACTGCCATCGTGGGTGGACGCGAAATCGTTTCCTGTAAACAAGCGAGCGTTTTGTTGTCCCCCGTAGTCCAGTTCATCCCATGGCGATGCAGCCACTTTCATTCTCCCACAATTGCATCATTCGCGTGCACTCGCATTCCGACGCATCCACCATGCATGCAGCACCCCTCCGGTCGGTCCTAATCACTGCCAGCCCACCAGACTCGGTCTCTCCGCAAGCAAATCATCAATTAAATGCGCAATCCATGTGCAATATCGTACCGTGCTCGCCGCATGTCTCCTCCTGCACACCAGCTACAGCCGCTTAGATACAAATAATATCGAAGATAGTCTTCCCATTTTCCCTCACACGGGCGATAATTAAACAACACATCACCGCATGTAGGCGAGCTGAACGATTTCCTGCGGCTCCCCTGTCCGGCCGGCCATCGGCCCTCGGCCGACCGGCTGAGAGAGAAATTTAATCTTAATTGTATCCGCGCCACGTATCCTCCGAATCTCTGGGTGCTGTGTGTGCCACGATTTGTTGTGACGATATACGAGTGTGTACGCAGAGATATTGGCCACCTCCACCCAGGACGGCCGGTTGACCATCGGCCCGGCTGCCGGTTGCTGTGTATCGTCGTCCCATCTCCAGCGGCACGGCCGCAGCCATTCGTGCGCACAAAAGAAAGCCACGACGTCAGGAAAGCCACGAAAGCCATGAAAGCCAGTCGGCCGGGGCGAGAAAACGAAAAATGAAATTATTATTAAAGGTGGGTGTATCTGAATCGTGGGAACTATCATTCCGGTGTCGGATGTGGAGTCGGCCAGGATCGGGCCGTCGCGCTCGGAGTGTGGCACCGGGACCTCCAGCGCAATTCATTCATCTAGGAGGTTAGCTGTTGTTAGTGTCTTGTTGTGCCGTGTGGAATCGAAAACGATTACCGCGGGCGCGCGAGAGAGAGAGAGGGAGGCGGTAGCTGCACCGGGGCAGCGATCAGCGCGATCAGCGCGACCAGGCGAAATGTGTATGTCAGCTCGTTGGCCTTTTGGTCACCTCTTTTCCGTCGCCGTTGTCGTTGTTAGTCGCTTGCAATTCGTATCAGGTCCACGGCACTGCCATCTGAGTGCTGGTGGTGCTTTATGGTGCGATGGTGGACGTTGGTCTGGGTCTACAAGATCGCCAGATTATCATCGCCATCACATCATCTGTGTGTGTGGCGTTCTGCGGTCCTGTGCTGTGCTAAAATGATTAACGTCGGAGATCTGTTCCCTCGGCTGGTTCTTCCCCTATGTGTCGACTTTGGAGTTATTGTAAAGTAATTTATTATTTCTAGGATGTTGGGGTGTCCCTCCGATTGCCGGCACTGCCTCGCCGGGTGTGCAGAGGAAGTCGCTTCTGCTTCGGGTATGATGATTACTTTCGGTATTGTTGTACGCTAATGCCTGGCTTAGCTGCCGAGGGGCTATGGCGATGCGGAGTCTCGCGATGGCGGCGGGCCAGATGATGTACGGGCCATTTGATTCGAAGATACGAAATGAGATTTGTTAGAGCGATCCGCGACGAGTGCATGGACGAGGTGTGCGTTAAGGTGGGTGCTGCAGTGGGCTGTGGATGGTGGAGAAATTATCCGGATGTGCTTGTGCGTGGGGGAGTTTTGCAAGCGATTGCAGATGGCGATGAACTTATTAGGAGAGTGACTCTTGCAGATTGCATCTGATGAGGATGCACCGGCGAGAGAGTGCCCCGTGGAGGTGTGTGAACTACTTTCTGCGAGGAATGTTCAGCAACGACGAGTGCTTCAAGAGGCGAACATAGGTGGATGGGTAGATGGTGGCTTACTGCTTGCATCACAACTGCTCCTCACTTGACAAGTAGTCAAACCGTTCTCAGGTCGCTCACTCCGAGTGGTGATTTACTAGTTGTATATAGTTGAACCGACTCCCAAGCACTGACTCCACTTACAAGAGTTTCATCATGCGCAATTTGCTTCGTCTGTTGTTAAAGTTGCCCATGACATGATGGGTGATCGTCCCCTGAACAAAGCATGTTAGATCTTTCCTGGCGTCTTGTGTAAGCGCGATGGTACACTACGCCAACAGCCTGATTGTTTCAGGCCAGCGAAATCCACTATTGACCAAATATTCACATTACGGCAGATCTTGGAAGAGACGCAGGAGTTTCAAGTCGACACCCACCACCTATTCATCGACTTGAAGGCTACGTATGACAGTATTTATAGAGACGAGCTATACAGCGCCTTGCCTAGCTTAGGCGTTCCCACAAAACTTGTCCGTCTTCGCATAATGACGATGGAGAGCGCCCGATGATCCGTCAAAGTCGGTGGACCCTGTACCGAGACCTTTGATATCAGAAAGATATTTAGACAAGGCGACGCTCTGTTAAGCCAACTTTTCAACATTATTCTCGAGTAGATCAACAAAATATATGAAAGGTGTTCGGGTCAACGTATATGTGTCTGTAGTGACAACCCTTTAACCACTTCCAAGATAGTCCAGCAATACAAATCTGCTGTGAATTTGATTGGCAGTCAAAATTCACTGAAACTCATCTGGGTCTCAGGACATCAAGGAATCGCCGGAAATAATATCGCCGATCATCTTCCCAGGCTAGGATCAGAGGAAAATTTCTCAAGACCTAAACCACCGCTCTGAATACTTGTGTCTGTGGTAAGGGCTTACATTGCTGGTTGGACCTCTGGAGAGCAACATCGTAGATGGCATGACTCTCTAGGATATAGACAGAACAAGCGATTTCTTCCAAACGCTTAGCGGCTTTCTTGTTGTGCCTTGACACATAAGACTGCAGACGACGGGCCGCTACACTTTTCCCAAACACTTTAATGTATTTGGATCAAGCGAAGATACCCTCCGCGACGCCTGTAGAGACATCGACGACAAGACAGATAACTTCTTCTGTTAGAAAGTGTCTTCTGTATGCCCTTCATTTCGAAGGAATGATAGGTGGGAATCGGGTAAGCACTGACTGGCGTCAACCTGGCGATGCCCAGTGTTGCAACTTTTCTTACACACCAATTGTGCTTATTTTACCTCCAAGTTATAGCCATCAGGTAATGGTTGTAGTTCACCCGAGCTCAACCTGCCAAACTTATAAGTGCGACCTCTTGTCCTAGGGGTTTTCATCCCTACCAAACTCGTCTGTTTGTGTAGGATGACGATGGAGAATGCACGCTGCTCCATCAAGGTCGGTAAAGACCTAACCGGGACCTTTGATGTCAATAAAGGATTCAGACAAGGCGACGCGCTGTCATGCGACTTTTTCAACATCGTTCTTGAAAGAATTGTTCACAACTCGAACGCCAACACCAGAGGAACAATCTTTCAGAAGTCCGTCCAACTACTCGCATATGCCGACGATATCGCCATTATCGGAAGAACGCAGCGTGATGTCAAAGGCGCTTGTGTGAGTATTGCAACGGAGGCCGCGAAGATGGGTTAAGCGGTAAACGAGGGTAACACCAAGTATATGCTGTCAACAAGAAAGGACACCCAACACCGACGTCTCGGTCAGAACGTCACGGCAGACAGATATAACTTTGAGGTGGCTAAAAACTTTGTCTACGTAGGGCCCGCTATCAACTCAAACAACGACACCAGCGCTGAAATCAAACGAAGAATAACTCTTGCCAGTCGGTGCTTCTTTGGGCTAAGAAAGCAGTTGGTAAACAGAGCCCTCTCTCGAACAGCCAAGGTAACGCTTTACAAGACCTTAATCGTCCCAGTCCTGCTATATGGCGCGGAGGCATGGACTCGTTCAAAAGCGGATGAAGCAGCCCTTGGTTGCTTCGAGAGGAAAATTCTTCTTGTGATTTTCGGTCCCGTCTGCATAGATGGTGAGTGGAGGAGGAGATACAACGACGAACAATAAGGGCTGTTCAGCGACATCGACTTAGCCAGAAGAGTGAAGATCCAACGATTGAGATGGCTAGGTCAGGTAGAGCGGATGGAAACCAATGCTCCGGCCCGAAAAGTCTTCGAATCCACCCCCGAGGGACGGCGCAGTAGAGGAAGACCGCGACTCAGGTGGCGCACGCAAGTGGAAAGGGACCTCAACCAACTATGCGTGCGAAACTGGAGACAGCTAGCTAAAGATCGAACTGGCTGGAGACGCTTGTTGGTTGAGGCCCAGGTCCACCCCGGACTGTAGCGCCACCGTAAGTAAGTAAGTAGTCATTGAAGCCCGCGTCTGGTAGATAATAATAATAATATAGGTGGCGCTACAGCCCGTAGGGGGCCAGGACCTAGCTTCTCAGCAACCTCTCGTGTTGTGCGTGCTATTGTTCTCTCACGAGTGGAAGGGACCTACAGTTTAATGCCGAATGCGAGTGGTCAAGTTTGAGAAGCTTTTACTAGACAGATATACTCTTTGAGCATTGTCAGTGACTCGAAAGAGGTGGAGTCGTGGAAATTGTTTTTATCGCTCAGAGCTGGAATCGAACCTACGACGTCGAGGTTGGGGTCGACGCACATACTTACAACGCCACGGGCGTCTGGCAGATAGTGCCTCTCATATTGGCGACGATACTCTTACCATCCAGGGGTCAAGAAATCAGATAAAAGATAACTCGTGAGTTCATGGAGTATCATGGACGAAGTGACATAAAGGCTTCTGCACCACAAATCACAGCGGTTGGCTGAGTGTTTTGTAATAAATGCAAAAGGCCACGCTCAAGTCTGTGCACTGCAGTTGACGGTCTTTCCAGTAGAATGGCTGTTTCAATCCCGCAATGTCTGATGAACTGAGCTTCTGCATTTGACTTGTTGTACATTCGTGCTGCAACACTTGTAGCTCTCTGCGTAGCTGAAGGATTCGTTTCTTCTTCTTAAGACGTGCTAAAATTACGTCTTCGTCGGTGTGTCCATCTGCGTTCTGCGTCGTTCGCAGATGGTTCAACAGCACGTGAAACAATCGCCGGCGGAAGGTAATCGGAAGACGGAGTGTTGTAGGTCGTAGCACCGCGGAATATCAGAAGTTCGTCTCGAGCAACCGGGCTGGGACCACGCGTCCGGAGATCCATTTTCCTTTACTTTTCCGGACCGTGTTAGCACCATTTGGCAATATTCTGGCTTGTGCACGTGGTACCTAAGTTTTCTTTTAAATACACGTCAAGATCGAATTCTAAGGTGTTTTTCTTCCCTCCTACTGTGGCCGCTTCCTAGTGTGTGCCATTGAGCCAAACTTCCACTCATCATCGCTCTCTAAAGGTGCCTTTGAATCAGTACTCCGGTGAGTCACTACCAACGGCACCCTCTCCAAGTCTGCACGGCTCCACCGTCCCCCAAACGACCACGCCATGGACTCAATTGTGCACGGGGCACATATGTCATAGCTCGGACCAACCCAATTAATTTCACCTCAACCCCGGGTTCGACTCGGAGTCGTCGGCCTATCGCCCAGCGATCGCTTCCGCCTTCACGTCGCCAGCACCCACCACAACTCATCCACGTATGACCCCCGGAATGGCTTTTCGCCTGAACCCGCGCATACCATGCGCCAACCCGGCACCACAAGGTCGGCTGATCCTGATCCACCGCCACACCGCTGCACCGCGCTGCAGCTGAAGGGACGTGGCGAAGGAGTCGCTATGTTTGGCGGTTCGAAATCATAAATTAACTGTAAAATCTAATCTAGCACTTTTAATCGATTTATGTCGCACAGCATGAGTTATGGAAGCCTCTCGAGCTGACGTCCCACCATCGCACACCGCCAGGCCCCGGTATTGGGTTGCACCGTGCACAAGTGCATCCTCATCATCGGAGCGGTAATAAATTTCTGAAAAAAAAAAAAATGGAAACTCCAAAGTGCCACTACCAACGTTAGTTGCAGCAACAATGCAGCCAGTCGACGGAGCCGTCGCTGCTGCCGCGCGGTGCAACATATCAGTGAAAACAATATCAAAACAGCAACAGGGCCGAGCAACATGAAGAAGAGGCTGCGCCAGTCTGCAGGTGGAGGTGGACGACCGGTGGGGCCACGGCGGTGGTGGTGGTGCTGGGGAAGCGCAGCTATGATTTGTGACCCGGAATGACCTTTCCCACAAATCACACAACACTTAGAAGCATTAAAGACAGTTACACTATATGAGTTCTGTATGTACGGCATGAGGCGTCGCAGGACGGCGAGCACGGAGTGAAAGGCATATGCGCGCGAGGGCCGCGCCAGACCCTGCAATGATTGCGATTCATTAGATTCACATTTGTGTACGTGCCGCGCTCGCATGCGAACGCGATGAGATAGAGAGAGCGAGCGGGAGAAGCCTGGACCTGAATTGGTGATGATGCATTCTGGAATAGGAGATTGCAATCGGACTGTTGTTGTGCGCATTGGTACGCGCGTGCATTGTGGCTGCGATCGTTGCTCCAACTCTGGCGGCTGGGGATGTGTGAAGTGTGCACACACATCGTGACCTCAGAATGCGGCTTGGGTCAACGCGATGGCCTAGTATATCAATTTTTTGTGCAGAGTGGAAGATGTGCACGACCCGGCTTGACACGCGGAGTAATCAGTAATTGAGGAACGCGAGGTGGATCGGGAGAGTGTGCTGCTCTGAATGCAACCTCTGGCAAGAACATTCGGACAACTATATACAATTGGAAGAAAGCCTTGATCTTTGCTCAGATCATCAGATCTCCAATTATATTAACTTTAAGCGACGCGCTCATAAAAAAGGAAGTGCCGCCTACATTAACTCACCATCGCACGAATTGGCAAGCATTTGGGAACTACTTGCAAAATCACGTTAAACTCATGATACCGCTGAGAACCCCATTCGACTTCCAGGTTTAACTTGACAACTTTCTAGAAATTATACAGTGTGCCGCATGGAGCAGTACCCCACGCGCAAGAAAAGCGACGATTGAGCACGTATTACGCTACCCAGCAGAACTTAAAGAAATGATAAGGGAAAAAAGGAAAGCACGCAAGAAATGGCAACAAACTCGTTCGTCGTAGCATAAAACTCGTCTCAACCAATTGTGTAATCCGTCGAAGGCGAAAATCAAAGCGTTCAAAAATAGGAATTTAAATGCTTACCTAGCAAACTTGGACAACTAGCAGTAGAATCGCAGTCGATGCTGAGAATTTGGAAAAATCATTTCTGTAGACTGTTAAACGGCGATGAGGACCAAAATACCGCTGTCAGGCAGTATGTTCCACTCAATCTGGACGATGACAGACGAGAATTCCGTTCCCCCGACTTAGACGAGGTCAAGAAAGCAATATCGAGACTCAAGTCGAACAAAACTGCTGGAGCGGACGGATTGCCCGCTGAAATATTTAAGGCAGTTGGAGATGACCTGGTTTGGCGCATGCACCAGCTAATCTGTAAGATATGGTCGGAGGAAAGCATGCCCGAAGAGTGGCATCTCAGTATCGTTTGCCCGATCCACAAGAAAGGAGACCCCTTCACCTGCGCCAACTATCGAGGGATCAGTCTTCTTAACATCGCGAATAAGATCTTCTCTGCCGTTTTGTGTACCCGCCTGAAGCCGTTCATTAATAAACTGATAGGTACGTATTAGTGTGGCTTCAGGCCAGAAAGTCCACAACAGACCAAATCTTCACACTACGGCAGATCCTGGAAAAGACCCAAGAAATGCAAATCGACACTCACCATCTGTTCGTCGATTTCAAGGCCGCATATGACGGCGTGCATAGAGACGAGCTATTCAACGCCATGTCTAGTTTTGACATTCCTGCCAAACTCGTCAGGCTGTGCAGGATGACGATGGAGAACTCTCGCTGCTCCATTAAGGTCGGTAACGGACTCACCGAGACCTTCAATGTCAAAAAAGGTTTTAGGCAAGGCGACGCGTCATGTGATTTCTTTAACACCGTCCTGGAGAAGCTCGTGCGAAACTCACGCGCCAACACTAGAGCCACGATCTTCCAGAAGTCCGTGCAATTGTTAGCATACGCCGATGACATTGACGTGATTGGCAGAACTCAGCGAGCCGTCAGTGAGGCTATTGCTAACATTGAGACGAAAGCGGCTAAAATGGGTCTGGCGGTGAATGAGGGCAAAACGAAGTATATGCTGTCCTCAAAAAAGGACATACAACATCGACGTCTTGGACAGAGCGTCACAATGGGCAGCTATAACTTCGAGGTAGTCAAGGACTTCACCTACCTCGGCTCCGGAGTAAACTGTACAAATAACATCAGTACCGAGATCAAGCGCAGAATTACTCTTGCCAATCGCTGTTTCTTTGGGCTCAAGAGGCAATTGAGTAACAGAGCCATCTCTCGAAGAACCAACTTGACTCAATATAAGACCTTGATCAACCCAGTCCTGCTATACGGCGCGGAGGCATGGGCAATCTCGAAAGCGGATGAAGAAGTCCTTGGTCTCTTTGAGAGAAAAGTTCTGCGTACGATCTTTGGTCCTGTTTGTGTTGACGGGTTCTGGAGGAGAAGATTCAATCACGAACTGTACAGGCTGTACAGCGGCATGCCTCGTCTTCGGATCCAACGCTTAAGATGGCTAGGTCATGTAGAGCGGATGGACACCACAGCTCCGGCCCGAAGAGTCTTCGACACCGAGCCATTGGGACAGCGCAACAGAGGACGTCCTCGCACTAGATGGCGCACACAAGGGGAAAAGGGCCTCAACCACCTTGGTGTGCGCAACTGGAGACAGCTGGCGAAAGATCGTGCTGGCTGGAGAGGCATGTTGGTTGAGGCCCAGGTCCACCCCGGACTGTCAATCAAGAAGAAGAAGATCTAGCAAACTTAGCTGTTCTCCTGGAAAGTGGTAAAGGGATTAAAAAAGCCCGAAGTACATAACGCGCCAACTTTGTGTGACTTTGGTGACGAGTGGCCGAATGAAGATAAAGAGAAAGCTTATATCTTCGCATCCCATTCGACGGTCAAACGCTTCCTGTCAACTTCAATCCACTTGACGTATATGACGACAATCAGAGGGGTTGAAGTATGTCTTGCATCGATTAAGGAAACCTAAACATTTCTCAGCGCTTTTGGCGACCTCGAATATGTGATCGTTCCAACTAAGTGTTGTGTTGATGTACATACCAAGGATGGAAAGTTTTCCGGTTTCGTCGATACAAGCGCCATTCATGGATAATGGCTGATTATCAGGGGTTCGCTTTAGAGACAGCAGACAGCATTGAGTTTTGGAAGCATTGAATTCCACGCTGTTGATCTTACCCCAGTTAATCATGCTGTCCAGATCGGAGTTCAATGTGCTTGACATACGCTGCCGTGCCAATACTACGTCCGAAGGGCAGGGTCGTGAGTTTTGGAACGAATATGAAAAGCTGAGGGTGCTGTCATCAGCGAAGGAGTGGATTGGATTAGAAGTGGCAGACAGGAGATCATTTATAAAAATGTTGGCATTAGTGTTAAGGAAGGAGATACCCCTGTAAGTTGAGGCTTCGTCAAGGTTTCCTTCTTTAAAAAGTGTGAACATTTTTAATTTTTGAAAACATTCCGGAATGAGTTTTTAGCAGCACGGTAAATTCATCGGGAACATTCTTGCAAAAGTCTATTGGCATATGGTCATGTCTTGTGTTTGCTCTAACTTGGTCTGTATACCGAAGGCTTTGGCTTTCTCTAACCAGCAGGCTAGGATTCGATGACCATCTTAACTCGGCGTTGATGTCCACGTGCTTGATGTGGCGTCAGTGTCGGACTACAACCACATCTTGGTACACGTTGTACAATTCGAAGCGGAGTCTTGATGGAAAGTTGGCTAATGTTCCACTTGACTAGCAGTGTCTCCAACATGAGCGAGTAGCGTTCGCTCTCTGAAGGCGTTCAGAGGTGCTCCGCGATCGCCGAGCATCATCATGTCTGCTGAACGACCCTTGAATGGTGAATAGTTCATGAATGAAAGAGAACGATTTTTTGTGAAATTTGGCAACGTACTGACGCTTCATAGTTCTTGCTTGGTCTTCAGCTATGTTTTGGTGGCTGCTTACAATTTCACACACCAACTCGATTGCGATCGATCTCTATGATCTCTCATGTGTGCCACCCACAACTGCCTCGTCCCAGAACCCAATTGAAGTCGAAAATTCTCCCCGAATGTGTCGATTTTTATTCAAATGTCCGCCATCGTTACGCTTCACAGCCACGACGTGGATCCACCGTCAAGACACCACCGACCAGCAGCCAGTCCCATACTTAGTTCAGCAAACTGTCAAAGCTATCTATCCGCAATTCCCCTCGTTCTCGCCAAAGATCGAACGATCGACCCCCGATCGAGCACTCACTTCTTTCCTGGAAACAATTCCCATGACGCCGCCCCTCCCCGCCACCGAAACACAGCCACAGCCCAACCGTCCTCCAGTCCGCCATCCATATTGCACCCGAACAAGATACATCGCCAGATCTCGGGGGAAAAGTATTGAATATCTGGCAGAAGTCGTGTAAAATGCTTCGCTATACATGTCCCAACTCGAGGGCTTGTGTTCAATTGGAAATTGTCTCTCTGCGTTGCTGTCCTTTCTTTTGTCCTCCTCTCGGCTCTTTCCCTACGTCGTCGTCTCGTTCGAGTTCGCGTCCACGTCCACGTCCACGTCCAGTCCTCCTCCTCGTCCTCCTCCCATGGCGACGCAGTGTTAAGTGGTTTCACCGAGGCGACGAATGTGAACCGAATAATCCAGCGGCTGTGTCCCGACACTGGTACCGAGCGACGGAATTGGCGTAAATTGATACGGAAAAGGAATTGGCGCTATTATTCCCGGCAGACTGGCCGATGGTGTGCACCATGTTCACGGTGGGTTCATGTGGATTAACACGAGCTGCTGGATGCTTATTACGGCTTCTGCTCGAATTAACGTGCGACACTTATCCGATGGGGTCGTGCGTCGCGCCGTCGTCGCTGTGGCTGTTGTTGTTGCGCGTCTGGTTTCGATTTTCGATTCGATTCAATTGGACTGGGCGCGCTCTTGGTGGAAAGTGTAAATTTTACACAAAAACTGCGTAGCCTTGTGGTGCAGCAGGCAAGGAATTTTGTTTTATATGCTCCTTACTGAGGGGCTCTTGTACTCGGGCTGGGGTTACGTGTGTTCTTGCCTACTGTTGGTTGTGTCCGGCGCGGGGGGGAGGGAGGCGGGTTTTAATTGGATTTTAAGTGATTCTCGGGCTGAATCGACGGATTTCGATGACGAATCAACAACGAGTCCCCTCTAACATTGATTTATAGGGCCTCGCACCTCCCCACCCCAGAGACACAGTCATGTCCGCGTGGTATTTGTCCCTCCTCCGCGCCATCGCCGGATGATGTCCATCGACTTATCAATATTTCACGATCTGCAAAGCGATCTTGTTACTTACCGTGCGCAGACAAATGTGTAAGATCCCACCGCCCCTCTGACACCCCACCCGCCCATGGTGCCTCTCACACTTTCCGGGGAGATACATCTTCTCAACCTCTCCTTCGAGCCACATCCCAAACGGTTTGCGCTGTGTCGCTGACTTCTCCTTTTTTGCGTTTCCTCCTTTTGGTCACCAATCGCCAGCCAATAACGGCGGCAATTTAGTCCGGCGACCCAGAAGGCCCTAAAGGGACTCAGCTGTGCTATCTGAACAAATCGACATTGCAGCCGGATCACGGGAGTGTGCTACGTTCCGTCCGGGAGCGACAGAGTGAAGGTAGAGGTGCAGCAGTCGTTTAGTCAATTCATTCTGCGCTCGTCCCTCTCACAGAAGCGATGGCCAGTCGATTGTCCTTTGAGATTTTTATTATCACTTTTATGGGAGCCTGATTTGTACGAGGCACGGCGCGCACCTCGGACGGATCTCTCCGCGCTGCCGTGTATGTCACAGGAGATGTTATGCTCCTTCCACCGCCGGGACCATGAACATGCCCTAAAGGCAGTGACAAGAACGCGGTTAGTTCACGAATCGCATTTAATGTGATATTGGCGTTTCAACTGAATGAGTGAGGTGCGGACGTGGATGTGGGGGACGGACTGGGAGCACATTCAAGTGTGGTTCCCCAAGCCACTGATGGGCTGATTGAGGATGAAGTCGGTCAGAGTCAAGGTGAGGAACATGAAACGGTCTTGTTGAGGTCAAGTACAAAAAATGAGGCTAGGTCATGTTGGACACCACAGCTCCGGCCCGAAGAACGCAGCTGAAGACGTCCTCGAACGAGATGGCACACGCAAGTGGAGATGGACCTCAACCAACTTGGTGTGTGCAGCTGGATCGTGCTGGCTGGAGAGGCTCGTTGGTTGAGGCCCAGGTCCACCGCGGACTCTAGCACCAAGCAAAGCAGAAGAAGGATGACCAAACGTCTTAGGACGCCACTGCCACACTGTGTAGAGGAGTGGGTTCGTTGAGCTGGTACGGAATGCTGTTAGTTGAGGTCCACTTAGTGGCAGAATTTTCCTTGTCTCGGATGACTGGCCGGTCCAAGAGTAGAAAAGTCCTGCGATGACATGCTCCTTAGGTATAACCATCGAGGCAGCTAGTTCCAAGGCCACTACTTCGGGTCCGCGGTTAAAACAACAAACCACATTAGCTCAGGAAGCTCCCGCACAAAGTTAGAACCTTGTCTGGAGTAAATTTAGGAAGCTAGCTAGAAGATCGTTGGTTCGGGGTAGTTCAAAGCAAGCATTGTCGAAGCCCTAGGCGCCCGCTTTGGCCATACGATTCAAGCAATATTTTGTATTAATTTCCTTGCCATAACAGTCATCTTAAAGCAGAGGAAAGAGAAATGGCAGGCCATCTTGAAGCGGACACAGGCTGGTAGATTTCATTGCGGCGTGACCTCTCTGTGATGAGCACGCGGTTCCCACACCTCAACATCCATAATCTGGCGGTCTCCTGATCAAACAACCATCAACCAGCGATCGACGTCAAGCACTCCTCCAGTATTGTCGATGTCCGAACGTTCCGAGGAGCTAACATCGACTCGGAGCATTTCCTTGTTGTAACCAAGATGAGGATGAGGATATCGAGAGAAGTACAGAGTCGAGGACACTAGGGTTAGACGTCAGAGAGCTGGCAGACGGCTGGGAACTTTGCCGACAGAGTCTCCCTGAAACTTTCTCAAAGTTCGACGATGCGTGCACATACAATAGAACAAGAATGAAAACGTTGTCATAATGTCATCAAAGCTGCCACTGATTTGCTGGGTTTTACGAAACCTCTAAAGAGAAACCCATGGTTTGACGCCGAGTGCAGGCAGGTGCATGCAGCAAAGCAACAAGCCTACAAGGCAACGCTGCATCAAACAACGAGAGCTGTTCGTGGGAAGAGAACCATTCCCCCGACTTAGACGAATTCATAGCGATATCTAGACAACCTAAAGTCGAACAAAGCTGGCGGAGCGGACGGACTGTCCGCGGAACTGTTTAAAGCAGCTGGAGATGATTTGGTTGGGCGCATGCGACAACTCGAAGGAGACCCCTTTGACAGGTCCCCTCTGCCATTTTATGTGAACGCCTGAAACCAGTTGTTACTAATCTGAAGGTCCTTATCAGTGCGGTTTCAGTTTCGGGAAGTCCACCATTGACTAAATCCTAATTCACACCTACAGCAAAGTCTGGAAAAGACTCAAGAGATGCAGATCGACACCCACCATCTGTTCGTCGATTTCAAGGTCGCATATGACAGCGTGCATAGAGACGAGCTATACAGCGCCATGTCTAGTTTTGACATTCCTGCCAAACTCGTCCGGCTGTGCAGGATGACGAGGGAGAACTCTCGCTGCTCCATCAAGGTCGGTAACGAACTCACCGAGACCTTCAATGTCAAAAAAGGTTTTAGGCAAGGCGACGCGCTGTCATGTGATTTCCTTAACATCGTCCTGGAGAAGATCGTGCGAAACTCACACGCCAACACTAGAGGCACGATCTTCCAGAAGTCCGTTCAACTGCTAGCATACGCGGACGATATTCACGTGATTGGTATAACTCAGCGAGCCGTCAATGAAGCGGTTGCTTGTATTGAGACGGAGGCGGCAAAAATGGGTTTAGCGGTGAATGAGGGCGAAACAAAGTATATGCTGTCATCAAGAAAGGACACACAACATCGACGACTCGGTCAGAACGTCACCATAGGCAGCTACAACTTCGAGGTAGTGAAGGACTTCGTCTACCTGGGCTCCCAAGTAAATAGTGCGAACAACATCAGTACTGAGATTAAACGCAGAATAACTCTTGCCAACCGCTGTTTCTTCGGGCTCAAGAGGCAATTGAGTAGTAGAGCCCTCTCTCGAAAGACCAAGCTCACGTTATATAAGACCTTGATCATCCCTGTCGCGCTGTACGGCGCGGAAGCTTGGACTATCTCAAGAGCGGATGAAGACGCACTTGGTCTCTTCGAGAGAAAAGTTATGCGTTCAATCCAATCCAATTTGGTCCTGTTTGCGTTGAAGGTTCTTGGAGAAGGAGATTCAACCACGGGCTGTACAGCGACATGAGTCTAGTCAGGCGTCTGCGGATTCAACGCCCAAGATGGCTAGGCCATGTAGAGCGCATGGACAACACTGCTCCAGCCCGAAGAGTCTTCGACTCCGAGCCAGTGGGACAACGCAATAGAGGACGACCACGAACCCGATGGCGCACTCAAGTGGGGAAGGACCTCAACCAACTTGGAGTGCGAAATTGGAGGCAGCTGGCTAAGGATCGTGCCAGCTGGAGACGCTTGTTGGCTGAAGTCCAGGTTCACCCCGGACTGTAGAGCCATAAGAAGAAGAAGAAGATGCGTACGTATCTGCTCTAGAAGGGAATAGCACGTCGACTTATTTATTTTAGTCGCGTCACACAAAAATTTGTGTCACTGTTACGAATTTGGCTACAATTTGAATACAAACTTATCACAGTGACACAGAATAAGGATGTATTGTGGAAAAAAAAACTAATTTATGTTGAACGCAGCCTAGGCCACAGCTTGTAGGCTAGGAGCTAAGTTTTCATGGCAAATTCTACGATATCACGTCCAGATACTGTTCGAAGAAGTCGATAGAATTCTGCCATTTAGCTTGACCATCCGAAAGGATTTGGCCGTCTCATAGATCAATTGTCTTTCTAAATGCATATCATGTCATTCAATGTGGAACAATTCCGAAAATGAGTGACGACACCAAAGAAATGGACACATACAACGATGCACAAGATACCACATTTTTGTCGCACTCACACTGAAAATGTGCTCAGAAATTTGTACAACGACGTGTGGCTTATCTGCCGAATGTCAAGCTCATTTTTATGGATTAACATGAACTGCTCGACTTCGCTCACGAGATCCAAATCGTGATTTACACGAAGTTGCACTGTTTTTTTTTTTTCTGTTTGCTTTTGGACTCTGTTTCGATTGCACATTGGCATGGCATTAGACCGTGCTGAGGAAGCGACTGTAGATGGTGTTCAGTGGGACATTAAGGGATCCAGTGACACTGGAGGAATCATGAACTTTTTTTTTGCGTCACAGCCTGAATTCTTCCTTAAGACCCACATGATGGCAGTTACTCATCACAAGACAGTCGCTACCACGGTTTCTGTTAGTCGTCGGTACTCCAGCTGACTCATCCCATCCAACGATCGCCCCCAGTCGCTTGTGGGTGGACGATGAACCAATTTGCTGCCTCCTCCATCTTGATCGCCATCACCATCTCCCCCTCCCCATGACTCGCGTACACTATTGTCTACAGTCACCTCTAATCCGAATAATTTATCTCATTCCAATTGAATCGATCTGACAAAAGTATCTCGACACATTAATGTGTATCTTGGACTTTTCAACAAACCCGTCAAAACGAAACAAATCACCGCCGCTGCTCGCACTCCCTCCGTACGCGCACGGTCACTCAGATCGTGCGCACAATGGCAGCGATGGAAACTCCAAATCGGTAAACATCCGAACTATGGAGTCTATGGCATTTGAAGCCGGTGACAACAATGGAGCGGTGGCAGCGCGTAGCGTCTACCGGCGGTAGAGAGATGTAATGACACCCACAACAAAGAGGCGTGAATACGACGATGCTTGGCGGCGTAATTGTCTGCGGCATGCCCCGCGCTCCACTGCACGAGCAGAGTCCGGCGTTGATCGGCCAACAATGGCCATCTGATAGACACAACCGAAACGGACTGACGGACAGACGGACGGACACACGAGTCGCTGTGTGTCCGTCCGCGATCCCGCGTCTGTCCGCACTCTAGATTTAATCGAAATGAATCAAAAGAGCAAATTATCGTGGCTGAAGTGTGTTTTGTGGCCCATTGTGACCGAAAAGGGGGCCATTATGTCCTTTGGCTTAATTGTGATGCAAGTTCAGATAGGGTTCTGTGGAATGCTTCGAGACAGACGTCTTGATTTGGACTGCTTTGTGTATCAGTTATCTGGGCTGTCCGGCTGCGCCTTGATGAGGCTGCGGGGCTGCGCATTGTTTCTGCGCGATACGGGTTCTAGAACAAAGCAAGAGTTTCTAGAATTTTTGATCGATTGTGCGTGGGCTGGCGATTGGCTACACTTCTGGATGCTGGCGATTGGGGCTTAATTGATTTCTGACATGTGTGCGATGGAACGAAGGTAGCGCGAGATATGACTGCTGGACGGGACAGGTTGCCAGGGCAGGTTTGGTGTGAGAATGGTAGGTGCATCAGGTGAAGACAACTTTTGTGATGACAAGGAAATGGAATGCTGGACAATGCACAGAAGGCATGTTAAGAAAGACGTGCCGGGTAAATCTATCGAGCAGCGCGAGATGATGCCGTGATTTTGAGGAAAACAACGGTCCACTGTCAATGGCTTTATCATTCGATAATCAATCATAAGAGTTTGCTTACCGCTTAATAGGCAACTACCACGTATCAGGACGATGGGATAGAAATACAGTTCATTTCGAAAAAATCGCGTCACCCTCCTAGCTGCCTCTACGAAACGGCGAACGGAATAAGGCCGGTCCGGAAGTGTCAAATGTTGTTGGCACAAATGTGCTCCTTCGTCGATTTTTAGCCACAAGCCAAGCAAAGACTGACCAGGCGGATGTATATCTCGTTTCCTACTTCCGCTCCGATTTCCACATTGCTTTAGCTACTCATTGGAGTCAGGAGAACGCCCAGGCGAGTGGGCACAACGCAGCTCGTGGCATGTTCCCCTTATTTTATTTTAATTTCAACCACTCTATCAAAAGGAAGCAAGCAAGCCATTCCTCTCCATTTAAAAGTTCATACCTGCACATGGGCAGTCCTTCAATGTAACTACTGCAGCAAATATGATTGATATTTTTCGCATTGGTGTCAATGTGATGAAGAATTGAAAAAAAAAGCCATTCAGACTAAATCGCCAGAATGAAAACTCGTATAAATAGGAGGCCGTATACTAAAGGATGATTTTTTAAAAGCTATAGGAAAGTTTTTTTTTTCAAAAAATCTCATAAAATTCAGAAAAATGCATGAAATCTTTATTTGAAGCGATAGTACGGTACATATAATTTAATGTTTGACGATTATTTCATGCAAATGTTGACCTTGACTGCGCCTCAAATGGTCCATCCGCTTAGTCCTCTTTCCAACATTTCGGCCGGTATCTCACGAATAAACGCTTTAATGTTGTCTTCCAATGCGCCAATTGAAGCGGGCTTGTCTGTATAGACATGAGCTCTTGGGTATCACATTGTTTTTGAGCCAAGACAGCGCCTCTTTAATCGCTATGGTTTCTGCCTGAAAAACGCTACAGTGATCAGGGAGCTTCACGGAGATAGCAATATTGAGGTCTTGTGAATAGACACCCGCACCCACCCCTTCTTTTGTCTTTGAACCATCCGTGAAGATGCGCAAAGGATCTTTCAGTGTTTGCATATCAGTCATCCAGTCCGATCTGGAGGAAATACTGATTGAGAATTTCTTTTCAAAGATGGCCTGGGGTAGTAGGCGGTCGGTGTCGCTAGGTAGGAAGTTAAATTCCTTGAGAATGGTTGAGTGGCCAGTGTTGAGTTCGGACCACAATCGAAGTGTTTTGAGTCTCATGGCTGTACTTGCTGCTGCTTGTTTCCCGAATATTTCCAGAGGTGGAAGTTGGAGGAGAATATTCAGTGCGTCTGAAGGAGTACTTCTCAGTGCCCCGCTGATACACAGGCAGGCCAGTCTTTGTACTCGGTTGAGTGCATTGCAGTTTATAGCCTTGTTTGGTGCTGTCCACCAAACTGAGACACCATACAGAAGTGTCGGTCTGACGATAGAGGTGTAAATACAGTGAGCTATGCGTGGTTGTAGGTTCATTTGCATCCAATGGCCTTTTTGCAGCTAAAAAGTGCAGAAGAGGCTTTTTTTTACCCTCTCCTGGATATTGAGCTTCCAATTTAGCTTGCTGTCGAGAGTGAGACGCAGAAAAAGTCAAGCTCTTGCATTTTGGGCAAAAACAAAAGTTGGATATCATCTCACGGTAGCGCTCAGCTCTCCCAGTTACGTTACGATTTGCATCATCTTTGAGGATGTACGGTCCAATGATGCCACCAGCCCATAAACCGCAACTGGACTTTTTCTGGATCAATTCGTAGCTCCTGCAATGCTTCTGGCTGATAATCACTCCAAAATCGACAATTCTGCTTTTTTACGTACCCATTGAGCCAAAAATGAGCTTTGACGCTGAACACAATTTTTCGGTAAAAAAGTGGATCTTCGGCCAACTTTCCAAGATCCCATTCACCAAAAATTTTACGTTGCGGTAGGTCGTTCGGCTTCAATTCTTGCACCAGCTGTATTTTGAAAGGCGTCACACGCAAAATTTTCCACGTAGTTGAGTAACAGACCCCCAATTGCTGCGAACGGCGACGAAACGATATTTGATGGTCATCGTTAATACTGGCCGATACAAATGCGATATTTTCTTCAGTTCGCACTTTACGTAAGCGTGTTGGTGATTTAATGTCCAACAGTGTAAATTTGGTGCGAAATTTAGTCACAATAGCCCGAACAGTCGCTTCAGTGGGTCGATTAAACTGAACATAAAATGGAAGAAGCGCGCGATGAACTTCCTTAACAGAGCACGCATTTTGATGATGTGATGAATGAAATAAAATTCAATAATTTGCAACCGTTGTTCGTTTGTAAAAGGATTCATGGTTAAATTATAGACCAAACTGAAGATGTGTGACAGTCAAACAAAACACGAAACGTGATTCAGCTGTCTAAGCCAGTGTTGCCAAAAAGATAACAGCTAAAAAATCTAGATTTATTTGTTAACGATATAACTTTTGTTCATTTACTTTACTTAAGACACTTTACTTAACTCGATCGCCCAATCAAATCATAATCCCAAAGGATGTGCTGATTTGAATAGCCACCTTACCACTGGTTAAGGGATAGCTATTCAGAGAAGAAGTAAACTGTTTGAGTATTAGACTTAGTCTGACTTATTCAATAAATTTTAGTTCTATTTATACAATTAAATTGCTTGGATCTACAAATTTCGTTCTTCACGGGTTGGTTGCTCGTTGATCGCTCGTAATTTGAAACCTCTTGTATACGTCTGCCATCGGTCATGGGGACGTGAAAATAAATGCAACGTCTTCAAATTGTGTGTGTTTTGAACTTATGTGGAACTAAATGCGCCATCCCCATTTTCGCACTATCTGCAAATTAGTTGATTTGAAGAATGTGTGATTTGATTAATGTGTGTCCCATTTTGTTAAGTTGAATACATGGTTTGCAAATCAATTGTTTCCCTGTGCCTTACACAGCATTATTGTCCCTGGATTTAGCTTATAGTTCATTGGGAAAGCTGAAGTCGTTTGAACTCGAATGGTACGTCAGCCGGAATCGATGGGATACGAGTTATCAAAACGCCTTCTCCTTTATGCTTTCCTTTCAATATGATTGCTTCTATTACGTTATTCAGTAATTTTTTTATCGCTGTATATCTGTATCAATATTTCGCAACATTATAACTACAGACTTAAAAGTTAATTGAAGATTGTGAGCAATTCTGGAAAATCTAGTGAGTTTAAAAATTCTTTCCACCACCATCCACGACATCATCTTCATTAGTTGCCGTATCACCTGATTTACACTGTATAGGTCCTCATTTCGCCAGGAATGTCATCTTGAATTTTTTGGCGGCGAGTATAGCTCGTTCGCTCAACCAATCATGGAATAAGAAATTTTGAGCAACATTTGAAAACACTTTTTGAATGAGCACAGCTTTTGATTTCGCTTACTGACAAAAACTCTCAGGAAAGGTGATGCAGCTAGCCAGCACGTCCATAGGAAACTTGCCATTATCAAGATCAATTAGTGGTTTAGGGGATATATGTAGCTCCAGATTGACCATGACAACATGACACGCATATTCTTGCTTACATGTAATACCTTGACATGTTTATACGACCACTTCACATTGGCATTTTCAAACTTTGCTAGATTTGAACTACGCTTCAATATTTCCTGAATGCTTTCATTTAAAATGCCTGAGCACATACTAGTTCTGCACCTAGGAAGGGCTCTGTCCAGACTTCGAGTCATGAAAGGAATTTAGTCGTATCTTCATCGATGACGCCAAAGGGCGACAACATTAGACGGTACACCTTATTAGGTAAACTTGCGTCCATTTTTCCAATTGGTTGCCTTAAGCTATCCTAATGGCGACAGTCGACAAATCTGTGTTGGTGACAGCCGTGCCTTCGGCCTTACTCAACCCTTTAACCACTTCCAAGATAGTTGAGCAATGTAAATCATCACTGAATTGAATTGCCAGTCGAAATTCACTGAAACTCATCAGGTTCCCAGGACACCAAGGATCAGAGGTAACTTTCTCAAAGCCTGAACGTGCGCTCGGACTACCTGCGTCTGTGGTTAGGGCTTTCATTATTGGTTGAACCTCCAGCATGTAGATAAACCAAGCGTTTGCTCTTAAACGTCTGTAAGAAATCCTCGGCAGTTTTGTAGTCCCAGAGAATATTGCAGACGGGCCATTGTGGTTTATTTAAGAAACCACCCTCAGCGACGAAAGTGGACAGGAGAACGACACGGCGGAGCAATTTCTCTGTCACTAGCCCGCCTTTGCTTGGATCAGGTGGCAGGTCTTCGGCGATGATGTGGTGAGAGCTGATTCTGTAGGCTCTTCATCGCAGAAGCGCCCGCTGGTTTTCCTGAGCAACTGTAGGCTGATGCCTGGTAGTCTGAGTTATCCAGTGTAGTATTAAAACCTCCAACAACAACAAAAATATACTAGTTTATTTTTCATGTTTCGCATTTTACTGTTCAATTATTCCTTTTTCAAGCATTCGGGACTCATAAATAAACAAAAAAAAAACACGTGGTAACATTGCTCATTATAAGCAGAAATCACTCAATTGTTTTTCTTTCCTGAACCTCAATACTAACATTTAATCGTTATGGTATGGCCCTTACAATCTTTTGTATGGGAGGGTAGAAAAGTGTTGCCTTTAAACTTGTGCAGGCATTTTTTTAAATTTTGTGTACATTTCTCTCCGTAAGAACAATCCTCGTACAACAAGGAATATTCTGCAAGTCAAGCGCTTAGCAACACATTCAGCTCGGAAAAGAAACAGCATCCAGCACAGCCTTGAGACTCAAAACACTCCGGCTGTGGTCCGAACTCAACATCGGCCACTCAACCATTCTCAAGGAATTCAACTTCCTTCCTAGCGACACTGACAGCCCGATACCCCAGGCTATCTTCGAGAAGAAATTCTCAATCAGCATTCCCTCCAGATCGGACTGGATGTCTTGTAGGCATGCCACGTTGGATAATCCTCTGCGTAATTTCACAGACGGATAGAAGGCTAACGAACGACAAACCCGGTTGCGGGTTTCCCAAGAGGCCAACATCGCTATCTCGTTGAAGCTCGCTGATCACTGTAGCGTTTTTCAGAGGCGTTGTTTTGGCTCAAAATAACGTGATATCAAAAAGGAATATCACTATCTGTTCCGACACTCAGGCCGCTAGATTGATAAGATTCCTGGTTAATGTCATGTTTTGTTCAAAAACGTGCCTTAACTGAAGACTGTCTCCTAACGAGACGGCTGAGCCTTTTAACGTTCACCTCATGTGGGTGCCGGGACACTGTGACATACCGGGAAACTGCAAGTCCGATGAACTCGTTCAATCCCATCCCTATCAAATGCAGCGGTACCACCAGCTTCCATGTCGATCGCCACAGCCTACCATCTTTTGAATATTCATTCAATTAAAACCACCAATGAGGAGTGGCTAGAAGGCACCACCTGCCTTCTGACCATCACTTAACCTAAAACGGTCACTCAGTCTACTTAGACTCAGCAAGCACTCATTAAGGACCCTCATTGGAGTCATAACCGGGCACGGCGCAAATGGCATGCTCATACTCGCAGGATATGTGCCACATATAATGTTTTTTGCAGAAGCTGCATGGATGAAGAGGAGGAAGAAAATCCTCAGCACCTATCTCATCAACTATCTCCTTATGGTAAGTGCTGAGTGCGTATCAAATGCAATAAGTCACAGGAGCGCTTGAGAGTGTTCATAGTGGAGTGACGGCCGGAAGTAAGCACCATGGATTCGAATAAAATCTAACAAGAACCTGCTCGATATTTAAATACCAGCAGATGGATGCTGATCTGTACAGAGTTCAATTATGACTTCCAGGCAAAGTTGACTTACAGTTCAAATGGGCATGGTGCATGGCTGACGCATGCTGGCAACGCAAGTAAGTCTGATCTTCTCATCACAGTAACACCAACGACCTGAATCAACACACGACACGACACGCGCTACCAAGCCCATAAGCCAGCAACAGCGAAGAAGGCCTCTAAACTGGCCCCTCTATATAAATACCCGTCTGAATATCGATCATTTAAAGGAAGCCATCCTTGAAAAGGCTTTTGTTTCGAAATGAGTGCCAAGATCAGAGCTCGTCAAGACTTTAGATTGGAACGACATAGGTCGATAGATATTCTCCTTCGTTTACCTACTCATGACTGACTCTTTACGATCCTGCAACTCGTCATCGTTCAAAAATGCGTTTTCCATAAAGGCTTCCCATAGCTAAGTCACAAGCCTCCGGACTCAACCGAAGTGATGTCTCTGCGTTGTGCTTGTCCATAGCGCATATCTTTCTGCCATCGTACTGCCTCCGAACATGAAACGGAAAGAATGATTCAACAAGATGAACTATTTCCTCGTCGTTACACAAAAATTCAGATCAACAGACTACGTCCCCTGCATAAAACCACCGCCGTTCCCTTCCACTTCTCTCACCAACTCCTCACATCATAAACCTCAAATTCAGTACACCCAGCTCCATCTTTCGGCAGATCAAGAAATCAAAATCGAAAAAAAAGAAACAACAAAAGTGTAAAAGGAACGTACCCAACGTCTTCTCTGTCCATTCCCACCTTCTTCGGTCCAATATCGATAATAAGCGCTCCGGGCCACAGATCATCCTGCTATTGGTCATTATAGCAAGCACATAACTCTTTAGTTACACTGGTGTGCTAACAAACGCGTTTCTATCGCCCCAGCGGATCACCGAGACACCGGCCCAAGCGGCAGCAGCAGTGCCACACCACCTGACCGGTGGTGGTGCGATCACTCTCATCAGCGGTGAGCGAAAGAGCAAAAGAGAACCCCAACGCCAGCAGAGAGAGAAAGTGATGTAAGCCAGCTCTCTCTTCCGCCGAAAGAGAGCGCGGCCCGCTGAATATGTGTGCTTGGGCTGACGAAAAATTATAGGAACCCGCTCAAGAGAGCGCCAGCAAAGAGAACGCGATCGAAAAAGCTTTATGGGAACTTTTCATCCGCACCCGAGCGATCTGCGAGGATGCCCCGGTGGCGTGGATGTCATTCCGTGGGTGCGCTGCACCTGATCAACACACCGCATGCGGGCAACGGATTGGCGGCTCGCTCGATCCCGTCCATCAGTGGGGAATGTGCGACTCACTGCTGCTGCTGCTGACCGACCACCTTTGTACGCTGTGGTCATTAGCGAGTGCGCGTTAACACCTTGTGCCATGTTGGCTCGGGGGAAACATGCAGAGCAAGTCCACATTCGGTTGCGATGTTACAGAGTGTCACCCGGTGAATAGGGTGAGGTGTGCACACACTGATCAGATAGGCAAGCCGATGGCTTGCTAATGAGAATTTAAATTTATCGCCAGCATTTGCGGACAGCGCACACGGCTAACGCTGGCATAAATCAGCCGGGAATGTTGTCTTACATTGGTTTCATCTCTGATCGTCGACCGTCGATCATCGATCTTCTCCGGCCGGATCGATCTGAGTTGTCGTTGTGACGTGGCGGCGGTCATTACAGTGTCGCCGTGATAATGTCAATAAGACGCCGCTGAGGGGTGTGGGCACGAGATCAGCTTGATCGGGAATGATCTTGCTTTTGAGCGGGTTTCGGGGCCTGGAGTGGTTATGGGGTGTTAGCAAATTGCGATCGGGTTAGTGAATGGGAAGGTGGCAGTGATGCCGCTGCGCGCAGTCTTCAGTGGGATTCGTGATGTGGTGGACAAATACGTTCAAGGCGAGATGAGGATGTGACAGCAACCTAGATGTGAGCAGAGGATGCGGATTTATAGGCCCTAGGCCCCTTAGTGGCTGACTGCTCTGTGTTACCATACATGTTGCTTTTGATGGAGCAGAGGAGTTGACCGATGCGTTGGGTCACGTTATTAACATAGTAGCCGTCTAGGTGACGTTTTTTACGGTTCGTTGGTACAGCTTTTGCAGAAGTCGTTATAAGGGAGGCCTAAAGCTAATGGGTGTGCACCAATGACACAATGACCGGTTATTACGCCGACATTGTTTCTGAGGTTAGGTCTACTAAATCCGTGAGGGTCTCAGTCCGGTGGTAGGTCGTAGCTGTTAATGACATGATTAATGAGGCTTCTAGTGCCAATGAGCCATCTACATTTGGTGTGAGTAAGTGTCCCTAACTTCAAGTGAAATTTGTGGGTAGACGCGGTGGAGCTACGTCTCACTTAGGTCCCATTGGAGCTAAGTTGTGATGAAACTGTTGAATTAAATTCACTACATAACATTCAAGATGTGTGTGGCTCTCCTCTATTAAACATCAAATCGTGACATACCGCCGTATGCTACACACAGACTTCTATCGGGTTCGAGATCGGAACTCTGGCCTTTTATATTCAAGCCTTAAATCGTAGCTTCAGCTTCGATGGCTAGAGCATAGGCAGTCAATTTGAAATCCCACTCATGCCTGACACGTAGCTTGCGGTCTCAAAGGAGACATAACTACGAACTGTTCGAGCTGCGAAATCGACTTAGCCACAAGAGTGAAGATCCAACTAGAGGACTAGTTCATTTGGTAAGTTTGAGAAGTCTTCAAAACTATCCTCGAGGGAAGGCGCAGAAGAGGAAGACTGTGAGGCAGATGGCGCATGCCATTTGATAGGGACCTCAACCATCGAAACTAGAGGCAGTTAGCTAAAGATCGAGCCGAATGGAGACGCTTGTTGGTTGAGGCCCAAGTCCACTTCGGTCTGTAGCGCCACCGAACTTTGAGTAAACAACATCTGCCTGGTTTCTGAAAGCAGGTTCTAGGGCTGAAATTCCAATGTATTGCCACAAGAAGGGTGAACCTAGCATTTATGGACCAAGAAACTAAGGGCCACAGACGTGGAAAGACTGAGCTTTAGCATGGGCCAAGCATGAACGGCTAGGAATAAAGTTCAGAGTTATGGCCTAAGTGCAGGAGGTCTTGAAGGGAAACTAAGTCTGGTCTCAAAGTCTACGCAAAAAGTTCAGAGCTAGAGTCTAAGTGCAAGAGGTCTAGAAGGGAAATTAGGTCCGGTCACGAAGTCTAGGTCTTATATATTGTTTCCAGAATTTGGGGATGGAGCGTCAAGCTTAAATCAAGCTTAAAACTTAACTTTAACGGATGTAAAAATATAGCATGGGTGGCGCTACACCCCGTAGGGACCCAGGCCTAGCTTCTCAGCAACCACACGTGTTGTGCGTGCTATTGTTCCCCCACGAGTGGAAGGGACATACAGTTTTATGCCGACTCCGAACGGCCAAGTTTGAGAAGCTTTCTCTAGACTCAAGTTGAGCATTGTCAGTGACTCAAAAGAGGTGGGGTCGTGAAAATTGTTTTCGTGGCACAGAGAAGGAATCGAACCTACGACGTCGATGTTGGGGTCGACGCACATACCCACAACACCACGGGCTACCACTCTTACGAATACAATGCAAATTTGAAATATATGCTTGAAGTGAATGGCTTGGATTTTTTTAGGACTTATGGTTCCTAAGACGGTGTCGAAGTTTAGAGTCTCGGCCTTCGAACTGAAGCTTAAGCAAGTGGTGTACCAAGATGACTCTTCAGCCGAGTCAGACTGAGTTGTAATTGAAGCGAACCGAGTTCCAACTTGAGTTGAAATAATTCTGTAGGCCCATGGACAAAACAGATTTTCTATCAGTCTACCATATACCCATTTGCGAAAATAAAGAAGGAGAGCAGAGCACGTAAGCCGCGTCCTGGGACCGTACCCACTCAGAAATTGGAGACAAACCTCGAACGGCAAGTTCGCGGTAGGGTCACCGTGACCCAGGTGAAAAAAACGAACACAAAGCTTAAACCCCAATCTCATCATCTCAATGTGCATCCCCCTACCTAAATTTCTAAGCAAATTTCGTACACCATTCCTCACACATTCAATGAACAGGCTACGAGAGACTGCTCCCGTCAAGACCAGACATCAAAGTTGATGCTTACTTGACCAGAAACATACTGGCTAATGCTGTCAAGAGCTGCTTCAGCTGCTTGCATTCAGTTGCGAACTTCTAAACAACTTTCCCATGGTCGGAGCAAGGCTTGGAATGGGAGGTGAGGCCAACATGGATCGAATGTAAAAGTCGGACGGGACTGGAGCAGTGTGTACTGCTTTTTTCTGCCTTGCTGATGACCTAATGTCCAACGAATGCAGATTGAAACCTAGACAATCGATGGCCTCCAAAATTTAACCGTGGGACCAAATTATCGAAAGGGAAAACTTACTTCTGGTAGAAGCCTGGCAAGTTCGGATTTAGACCTTAGAGAGCAATCGTTCTGGCAGGTCGATTTGACAAAAAATGGAAGCTGTTCAACTCAGTTTTGACCCACTTTATAATCCCGAGCTAACTAGCTTACTAGACAAATATTCATCAAAGGCTAGCATCAAGGACTGCCATTTTTGTGACTGAGACTTGGCTAGATCCAGCTTTTTAGTCCCAAGACTGGAATCTGTTGCAGGACCTTTGAATCGGACCTAGATGTAGGGCTACAATATAAGGCTAGTTCATGTACAATCAGAGGCTAGAACCTATTATAAGACTCTTAGGCTCAGGCATAGTGTCCCCCTGGCTAGGATCTTGGGTAGGAAATCATATCTTGAATTAATGTCTAGAATCACGAGCCATAACAATTGACGCTCAAGTAGATAAACTCCCGTCACTTATGCATGCATCCTCCATTCATGTCTATTAACTTCCGCGTTCCTTGCATCACCCTCCATCCACGCCCAATCAACAGCGATTCCGCGTCCAATATTCCACTCAACCGCAGCATCTCCCTCATGCTGAATCACTGTTCGGGTAAACACCTGCCCGCTGAATGATGACATCTACGACCGATTCAAAGTAAATTATTCCGCCAGCGAGTGCTATTATTTTGCAAAGAACAGCAGCAGTAAGCCGTGCAAAAAGTCACCTTGAATCGGCAGTTAATAGCCCGACTTGCACACGATCTAATGAGATGTCGATCGTCGAGCAGCAGTCTCTGTATCAATGCGTGCACATCTCCGCGCCGTTCGACCTTAAGCTGTTGCACGGGTTTTTCAATTAGTGCGGCTCGGCGGGACGATCGGCAACAATGTTGACTGGAATTGGATCATCGGTCGTTGCATGCAATGGCGGAAGAGAGACTCGTCAGTTGTGTGGCCGTCTTAATTACGCGTGCGAAGCTGCGACTGCACATGCGTGACCATCCAACTGGGGCTACTGTAATGAGCCACTTGAAGGGGACTGTAACTCAATGGGTTTAGCACTCTAATAGAGTGTGCAATTTACCAGAACAGAGGAGTTGAAAGTTGAAGTGGTCGTCAGCCAGAACTGTGAGAATATGGTGATGCTGCCTTGAATGTGGACAGGGCTGCATTCTAAACGGCCACGGGGAGCGAATGGACATTCGGTGATGAAAACAACCGGGAACATGACAATCACAACAATCAAGATCAAGATTTTAAAAGAGTCTGATGTACGATTTGTGGGGCCGATGGGTAGATGGGTGGGTAGGTAGTGGCATTCTCGCATTTGGGCCAAAAGTAGGTCCATTGCGCCGCCTCGTGGGTAATCCGAATGACGTGGTAATCCAATCTTAACACTCTATTGTTGAGGTCACTTCTTCTTCTTCTTCTTTGATTGGCGTTACAGTCCGGGGTGGACCTGGGCCTCCCTCTTAGGTCACTTAGGCTATCATAAACAGGTCTCTGCTGGCTTTCCTAGATGAGGCGAGACCAGGACAGTCACAAAGGATGAGCTGGATACTTTCCTCCTCATCTTCGGCAGCTTTTACAGAAGCCACTGAAGTCGAGATCTAATCTTGTTGCATGAAGGCCTATTAAGCAGCCCATACACGAGTCAACTCTGTCGGTTTTCACCCCAAATCAACTCGAGTGCGGCCTTGTCATTTGGTCGATTTGACGGTTGACGATTTGGTAATTGAAAAGCAAGTCTTTCAACTTGATTGAATCGTCTGTCGGCAAGTCAAATGCCAAAAGCATTTTCTACGCGAACTTTAGCAGAACTCAAGTACTTGTTGAATCTTAACTTCTGTGGAGATGTTTTGGTCCTTATGTACCCCTTCAGAGGAGCACACTGCAAGGAGTTCTTCCGCATTTAAAATATTAAGGGAATTATTCTCCAACATTGGTGGTGGCCTGTGGCGTTGTGGGTATGTGCGTCGACCCCAACCTCGACGTCGTAGGTTCGATTCCTGCTCAGTGCGACGAAAACAATTTTCACGGCCCCACCTCTTTCGAGTCACTGACAATGCTCAAAGAGTATTTCTGTCTAGTAAGAGCTTCTCAAACTTGGCCGTTCGGAGTCGGCATAAAATTGTAGGTACCTTCCAATCGTGAGAGAAGCACGCACAACACGAGTGGTTGCTGAGAAGCTAGGCCCTGGCCCCCTACGGGCAGTAGCGCCACTTGTATTTATATATACCACAAGATACAAATGTCTCGATAAGGAACATTTGTTGTGAACGAGCCAGTCATTTCCTGACTCGAAGTCTGCTTAGAGCCATTTCGCGGTGCAGTACTAGTATGTGCTCTATGGCCCGGCGAATTTTTAAGGCGAGGGTATTCCACGGTTGTCTACTTGCCAAATCTACTTATCACTGCGATATGCGCTATCACCTACGGACCAGGTCGTTATTTACGAGACCTGAAAGTGTGAAAGCTTCTTCTTCTTTGATTGGCGCTACAGTCCGGGGTGGACCTGGGGCCTCAACCAACATGCCTCCAGCCAGCACGATCTTTCGCCAGCTGTCTCCAGTTGCGCACACCAAGTTGGTTGAGGTCCTTTTCCACCATCTAGTGCGAGGACGTCCTCTGTTGCGCTGTTCCAATGGCTCGGTGGTATAGTCATCTTAAGCGTTGGATCCGAAGACGCTTAACTAGGTGCATGCCGCTGTACAGCCCGTATAGTTCGTGGTGAACCTTCTCCTCCAAACGCCATCAACGCAAACAGGACCAAAGATCGTACGCAGAACGAGCGTGTGAAAGCGCTTTAAGTTTATACCGCGGGATAGGGGCTGACTGTGGTTGGCTTGGGAACAGAGGTGGATCAGCGTTGCACAGTTCTTAGGTGGATGTCACTGATAAAGTGGCTGGTTGCGAGGAGTTAATAATAAGGTCGGATGGTTGCGCTTCAATGCGACTAGATTGTATACGTTGCCAAGTGTGGCGTGGTATCTGAACAGCTTGAGTGGAATGTAGGCGGAATTTTCAGCAAATCAACGCCGGTTGGTGAATTTTGTGGAATACCACAAGGTTTCGTACAGTGGCCGGCGACCCATGAAGGGTCCGAGCAATTGCTGCCTTCGCCGACGGATATGGGTACGTTGCTTCCAGTCATCGAGATCAAGCTGTAATGCATCCGCAATGACTATGACTCCGACTCTATGATGGAGATTCTGTCTTCTTCTATTTTTCGAACCAGGAGGCTCGTTTGAAGACTTTTTCCCACCTGGAGCGTTGGTATTCATGCGCACGATGTGACCGATCGTGTATAGTTGACGGATTTTTGCCTTCGGGACTACATTCACACCCGCGTACAGTTCGTGGAGTTCGCGCGGTTGTGTCTTCTCCTCCATTCGCCTTCCTCACAGACGTAGAATTTTTCTTTGGAAGACACCAAGAATTTGTTCTGCAGTTTTGCTTATCCTCCATAAAACAGGACTGCCCAAGTAAAAGCCTTGTGGAGGATGATTTTAATCATTCGATTCAGGAGCTGAACAGAGTTGTGTCAACAGTCCATAGTTAAATCTGTTGCCAAGGCTGGTTCTACGTCGGATCTTAACTGCGACGTCCTTTGTGGAGGTAACATTTGCCCTGAGGTACACAAACTCCTTTACTAGCTCAAAATTTAAATTCCTTTATAGAAATATTTTGTCCCAGGTGGTGTGTCTTTGTAGTGAAAGTTTCTTTGCCGACAGCATATACATATTTTTGATTTCAAAGCAAGGGACTTGATTGCTGACTGGCTAAACGTGAAGATATCACGTTCCACCTGAGCCAGGACAGGGCTTCGCTAGTCGCCATTACTTCCTCTTGGAAGATGCTGCGGTGATTCGGGAATTTTAACACATTTCTTCAGGTTCAGGCACTCCGAGTCAGCTTTCTACACCGTCTTGTGTCTGGGATCCGTCTTCGGAGAAGTGTGTGGGTTTACCAAAGAATATGGTGCCGTCGTACCACAGGTCTCTATCCGATACCAGGCTTTTGAAGCTGATTTCTGGGAAGAATCGTGGTAAAGTGTAGCCTAGATGGATCTTGGTGAGGTTTTTTTCGTATACGATTCTGTCGAGTTCATAGAACAAGCCCTTAATGTCATCACACAGTTGGATGCTATTTGCTTAACAGAGTTATCGAACGGAGTGAGGTTCAGGAGGATTTCAAGTGAAGTGTGGTTTGTGTGTGTTTTAAGCAGAGGTGATTTTGAGGGCTTCACTGATGCAATTGTTGGCTTGTCTCTGTGCCCTCCTAAGTTTGTTGAGGTGAATGCCGACGTTTAGTGAGCCTCCACACTACCATCTGTCCATTCTGTACAAGTCGATGGATCTGCTGACAGCTAAATAGAAGGTGTGTGTCATATGAGGTAAAAGGCCGCACTTATGTGTATCCAATGCCTTTTTTGCTCATGGACCGTAGTGGCTTTCGTCCTCCTTTTTCTTTGTTGAGCTTTCAATTTAGTCTGCTGTCTAGCATAAGGCCGAGGTGTTCAGTCCTATTCGAGACCATGATACTGATGCCATATAGAGTGGGGACGTGTCAATGAGAAGGATTCTGTATTTTCTACTGAAACGGCTAATAGTCCTCTGAGCGTAGATACCCCAGTCGTAAGTTAATTGGTTGAGACCATATTACATTGCATCTCTGAGTACATGAGGGGATTTTCCTGAGAACGCTCATTGGGTAGGGGCTCAAGGTTTCCTTCTATTGCCATGAGTTTTTCCGAACTGCTGTGCCAGCATTTAAGTCATGTAAGTAGAATTTCCGTTAAAAATAAGCCACATAATATCCGCAGCTTAGTCTTGTTCAGACTTAAGGCCACATTGGTTCGAGTGTGTATGCTTGTCCTAAATTTTCTGGAATTGGATGTCTTGTTGCTGCACACGGAGACCGAAGGGGGTTCCTAGACAAAAGTACCAAAAGGGGTTCCTAGACAAAAGTACCAAAAGGGGTTTCTGGAAAAGGGATCCCAAAGGGTTTTCTGGACAGGGAGACCGAAAGGGGTTTATTTTCGTTGCTCTAGTGGTTTTCATGTTTCATATGAGGTTTATAGCATCCATATGTATGTTTAACTTTCATTTCTGTGCCAGTATTGTGTGACGTTCATTCGGACGGCAGTGGAGTTGATGTTTTTAAGCATTAAATACTCCCTTGCTGTGTGAGAAAATCCAAAATGTTTGATTAAGCGGATGCTTTTTGTTGGTCCAAAGGGCTGCTTCAGTTATAAGTTTGAAAATTGTTTACTCTTTGAAGAGATGTATGTGTAAGCTCTACATCTCCCTCAATGCCTTCTTCTCGCCCGACACGTGTGCCCAAAGAGCGCAGCAACTCAACCCATACTCTAGTGTTTTTAACCCTTTCTAAACCCTTGTAAATGGCTTAGGCCATTTATTGCCTTCAGATGACAGTTTGAAGCTGAAGCAGTTGACGTATCATCTCAGTTAAATCTCTCAGAGCTAGACCGAGGAAGATGGAAAACGGGTTGAATCTTTACAGAGACTCTACCGATCCGCGATGGTTACAGATCGTGCGGAAATGTGATACGTTCTCTTTGTTGATTGATTGAGAAGTAGTGATATGCGTAATTGTTCGATTGGTCTATTCTTTTTAACAAAGTAAAGAATGAAAGACAATAAGAAGAAAAAGCTTAGACAAGACAAGACAAGCAAAACATCCGAGTGGTGTTAACGTGCTCTTGCACTCAATGCTAAGAACGGCTTCAATTGTGGAATTTCTATATATGGTCCCGTCGGCGAGAGGACACAACCGCAAGTTCTACGAGCTGTACAAAGATGTGGATGTTGTCCGAAAGGCAAAAATCCGTCATTACACAGGCTCGGCCACATCGAGCGCATGGACAACAACGATCTAGCAAGGAGGGACTTCGAATCCGAGTTAGAGCTTGGCCAAGTCATCGCGGATATAAGACAGCTTGACATTGATGACTGAAAGCAGCGTGTTAAGGATTGTCAGTCATGGAAGGCAGCAATTGCTTAGGCTGGGACCCTCCCAATGGGTAGCCGGATTGATAAGTAAGTTGCTAAGCAATTTCTTTAGCTTTGAAAATTGCAATGGCTGCGGGTGTAAATATTGAACAGATGTCCGGTAAAAGTCTCTTGTGCTGCGTGTGCTCTCCTGAATTAACAACCGCAAGTGCAGTACCTTCTTTATCCTTGGATCCGTCTGCGAAAAAAAATGGTGTTTAGCTTCATTAAACATGCGTCGGTGGTTTCTGCGATCTGCAGAGTTTTTTGTTTGTAGTGAAGCGAAATCTATGATGATGGAAGATTTGTGTAGAAGCCACGGTGGGTAGATTGTTCTTTGGAATTTTGGTTTCTTATTGGAGCATCGATTTTCTCGGAGCGGGTAATTGCATTCTGGAATACTCGGGGGAGTTTAGGTGTCCTCTTTCGAGTGATGCGGAAATCCCTGCGATTAGGAGGGATAACAGATAAAGAATCGAATTTTTACTCGACTGTCGGAAGGACAGATAGAAGTGTCAACTGACTTCTATCTGTCGTCCCTAAGGACATGGCGGCTCTACCAAGTCGACGGGAAAATACAATCAAGTCAAGTACGACTACACTGGCCCTTCATCTGAGGAAGGGAAGCACTGAACAACTCTTCAATAAATTCTGTCAACACAGGCAACTGGTACAATGAAGCTACCGATCGTGGTCAAGATGTGCCTCAGAGACGAACTGTCTACTGTCGCCGTCGTCATGGCTTAGGTTCTCCATGTTACAGACCGTACATCTAAGCTGCTAAACTAACCATGATAACAGCATCCACATCACTTGCAACACACCACATCCACCTCAATCACCTTCCCACCCGCCACACCACCTAATCCATAACTATCTCATTAGGAAGCATCCACGCCGAATGTAATTTTAATTATCTACCCCTGACCTTGCATCGAAATCCAATTAGTAGCTCAGGCTCACTTATCTTCTCAGCTCACGGGGGGATCGTATCGAAGTAGGCAATCGGCGCGGCGGTACTCTTCTCCTGGGAACCACTCTCGCTCGGTGAAGACATCCACACCAGCAGCAACGCTCTCCGATTTCGATCGCGCAACCAAACACAGGCACACACAATGCCCTGGTCCGAAATTAACATTGAATTCCGACCTCGATCTTAAACAAACAGATCGTGCACTTAATTTCCCAGACTCACCTCCACCCCAACCCCGGAGCGGGGCAATTACTCCATTAAAGCCGAAACCTATAAATGGAAACTTTTAATTTCCACAGGCGAGCGAGCGAGCGACCAGAAGAGGAGGGAACGTCGAAATTCTCTCATTTAGGATGCGCTTCCAAGTCTAGGTGCACAATTATACCACGAGGAGGAGGTTGGCCGCTGGGATTTGCTCTGCTTTAGCCGAATTTGTTGCGCCGGGGGGAGGATCACGAAACAAGCGCAATCGGCATCACATTGATTTTGGGACTTGGGATCTCTGAGCTGGCAATAAAAGGTGTAATTTCCATTTGAGGCTCCGGCTGCTGCCACATTTGGTGTGCTGACGGCGGAGTGGAGGCTGGCTGCTCGAGGTGGCAGGCCTTATCTATGATTATCTGTGATTGCAGGAACATGGGGGTAACATGTAATCCGGTGACATATTGCGACAACCCGATCACGAGCAGTTGGCGGATCAGCGGGACCGGACGCGAGGTCGAGGGAATGGATCAGAAGATGGGATGGGAACGAAGCGATCTGACAAAAGAAGCCGGCTTTTGTTGCTGTTGATGGGAGAGGGACTGTCGCTCCCAGCTCGTCATCTTGCATGAGTCAGTTAAATGGGGGGAGTATGTGGCGATCGCGCATAGTGAAGGTTATCGACAACCACATGCCTGTTGATACCCTGAAGAAGGATGTGCGCTGAGATTGAGGATTTAGAGGAATCTCTGTAAGGCGCCACAAAAAGCGCTGTCAAGTAGAAAGTTTCACTCGATCTTGACGATGATGGGGATGCAGATTCCAGCCCCTATCTAGACGAAGGTACGAACAGGCGCATGTTTCTAGGGCACCTGGGGAAAGTGTGATTTTCGCAGAAGCCAGCTGTCGGACGGAAGCGTGTGCAATTTCAGTACGGTTTCCCCGATCCACAAGAAAGGAGATGGCATTGAGGCGATAAGTCGCTCGTACGACATTCTCTGCAATTTTGTATGAACGCCTTGGTTGACTAGTCCAGTCCTATTTTCGGGCGCACACAATAGACCTGATCTTTACACTCTCGCAGATCTTGACGCACCCAAGAAGTCAAAATCGACATATCGCAGTATACTCAAAGCCATGCCAAGCTCAGACAGCCCCGACGGTTGATACTACTGCTTAGCTCGTCAGGCTGTACACAATAAAGGTGGCGAATCAACCTGGGTCACGTTTTAAAGATCATCGGGGCCAAGAAAAATAAGACGGGTTACCATATGATCTCTTCAAAATCTTTCTTGAGAAGATCGAGGAAAACGCTTTGGCTAACACTGTAGTCACGATCTTTCAACTGACTGCTCAACTGTCGAAATATCTGGATGAACTGCACGTGATTGGTAGTGACAAGCGGGCAGCCGGTGAGGAGCTTGTTGACATTGAGACAACAGCGAGTGTTGTAGCCTTGGTGGATTTCGTTGTCAAAGCGAAGCAAATGTAAGCCTCGAAGAAGGAAGCAGTACACAAGCACTAGCTCTTCTTCTTCTTTGATTGGCGCTACAGTCCGGGGTGGACCTGGGCCTCAACCAACATGCCTATCCGGCCAGCACGATCTTTCGCCAGCTGCGCTCACCAAGTTGGTTGAAGTCCTTTTCCGCTTGTGCGAGGACGTCCTCTGTTGCCCTGTCCCTATGGATCGGTGTCGAAGACTCTTCGTGTCGGAGCTGTGGTGTCCGTCCGCTCTACATGACCTTAAACGTTGGATCCGAAGACGCATAACAAGGTGCATGCTGCCCGCACTAGCTCGCCCGTACTGAAATAAAATGTAGAATAACTCTTGTCAACTATCTTTTCTATTTTCGCAAGACGCTGTTTGACTATGTGACACTCAAAATCACACCACTTATCGCTTTTCATTGAACCGCCTTGAAGCACGCCACGAAGCACGAGGAACGTTTAAAATGAGATTTCATCTTAGTAAGGGAGGCTATCCTTCGAGATCGTCATACGTGACGCTGTCACATCCTGCTTGAGGTGTCCCTTCTTTTTCAAACTAAATTGGATCCAAAGGGAAACAAATCGAAGACTCGGAGTTCCAGGCCTAAATAACAGTGCCAACAACGATTGGCAAACCGGACAACTGAGACAATCTTGCCTCAACACGAGTCATCTTCACTGTATCGGAGGGCTGAGTACATTGTAAATTCTCTTTCAATTACGAAAAGTTCAACGCATCAGTGACGTCGAAAAAACCGACTCCATCATGGCAATCGCACGGAGAAGGACCAGTTCAACCAGCTAAAAATTCTTCTTGTGCTGTAAAATAAAAAGGCGAAGCAGGCCTAGATTATTTCCTCATCGTCGATATTGACTCCTACTCTGTTGACAGCTCATCATTTTCAGTAGCAGTCTGAAATCTCCGTGCAGATCGTAGATTATATATTTTAATGTGGGTGGCGCTACAGCCCATGGAAGGCCAAGGTCTAGCTTTTCAACAACCACTCGTGGTGTGCGTGTTATTGTTCCCTTACGAGTGGAAGGGACTTACAGTTTTACGCCGGCCAAGTTTGAGAACCTTTTTCTAGACAGGACATACTCTTTGAGCATCGGAAGTCACTTGAAAGATGTAGGGCCGTAACCATAATTCTTGTCGCACGGAGCAGGAAGTGAATCCACGACGTCGAGGTTGTGGTCGACGCATATACCCACAGCGCCATAGCCCACCACTCCTGGTAGGTATGCTAAGAACAAAGCCAGGAAGAAGATGTTGGGGATTCAATGTGCACTTTACTTTCTGGAGGCCACTTCCAAGGGTATGAACACAGTAGGCAAATTTCATCAGTGTCTACCGATGGTTATCGTCCCATGACTTAATCAGATCTGTACAGATTGTGGAGCAGTGTCACCAGTAAATTCGTCGCTGAAGGGCGATCACTGGTAACATTTCTGCGTCATGTCCTAGTGGGTGCTTCGATGATGATTCAAGGCACTAGTTACGTTAGAGAAAGCAGAGTGCAGATAAGAATTCGCAAATTTCTTGAACTCGCCCAAATGGAGAAGGACATCAACCAACTTGTCGTGCCTGCTGGAGAGTCTTGTTGGCTGAGGCCCACGCCCACCCCGGAGTGTAGCGCCAAACAAAAAAAATCCTGTCGTTTTGTCATATCGATGCCCTATGCGAAACTTAACCAAGTGAAAATTGTGCTATTTTCAGGAGAAAGGTTCTAAGGCTTCAAACGCTTCAAAGGCTTCAACTAGCTTCTGGTCTGTGTTAGGTTAGGTTAGGTTATAGTGAGTGGGCCAGAGTAGGCCCACTATAACACCACGCGGATTGACTTCTCCTAACATCGGAACTAGTTGGTGCTTGTAGTGAGGCGATTTAGCTGCCATTTGCTGGCGCTGTTTACCTAATTGAGGTTATTGAAGTAGTAGGGACCTAGGTGTAGTAACCTGCGACTAGTAGCTCTTCACCCATGCAGCCTCCGCAGAAAACATTATATGGAGCACCCAACCTGAGGCATGAGTGCCAATTGCACAGTGACCCGTAATGACTCCTATGAGAGTCCTTAATGAGTGCTTGCTGAGTCTGAGTAGACTGAGTGAACGTTTTAGATTAGGAGATGGTCAGAAGGCAGATTTGCATTCTAGCCATTTGTCAAACCACCAATAACGAATGGTCTGTGCTATCTTGGCTATGATTTCAAGGGTTTTTGTCAAACGTGCATGAAAAAAAGAAACTAAAAACACTTGCCGCGGTTTTAATGGCATTAATAACGCAAGACTTTGATAGGTTGACTTCGTATAGCCTTGCAGGGGACCATTGATACACATGTTAAGCGATGACATCGTTTCCATGTTTGTGGGCCAAAGTACCAGAGGAGTGACGAGTCTGTTATGGCGTACATTAGTCAAGGAAATACACGATCAAACTACAACATCGGACATTGAAGAAGGTCAACTTGTAATGTTGAATTCCATTCTCAAGCAGCCGATCGAGTAGGGTAGAAGCCTTAGCCAAAGCAGTGCCCTGACCTTTCCCGTCAAGTTTCCAGTCCAGTTTCCAGCCATGTTTCCAGTCAAGTTTCCAGTCCAGTTTCTAGTCAAGTTTCCAGTCAGTCAGACAACTTCTTTTTATTTTTCTTGAGCCAGAGAGCTTGGATGCGATGAACGTCTTAACCTTAATCGTGTTGCTTGTGCACTCAACGTGAGCCACGAAGGCCTGTATTCCGGGAAATCACTTAGTGCCTTAAAAACCGGCCATCTAGGGTCATGGGTCGTTGTATCCTACTCGGTGCTATCAAATTCCAACTCTCCTTTGAGACAGCAAAGTGGAAACTGAAATTATACTGAATGGTAGCAGAGGATTAAACAATCATCTCATCTCCACTTGAAGACACATCCACACGGGAGCTTAATGTCACGACAACCTAGACGAGTTACCTACGCAATGCTAGCTCAAGCCATCATACTAACTTACTTAGTTATTTATCAGGCAGACGAACCATAAATGGTCTGAGCCTGAGCAGTTGCTGTCTTCCATCGGTGACTGTCCTCGGCGCGCTGCTTCCAGTCATCAAGGCCAAGCTGTCTTACATCCGCGATGACCTGGTCTTTGTACCGGAGGTTCGGTCTTCCTATCCTTCTCGAACCAGGAGGCTCGGATTCGAAATCCATCTTCGCTGGAGCGTTGTTGTCCATTCGCTCACTGTGGCCGAGCCAGTGTAGTCGACGAATTTTTGCCATCCGGACTACATCCACATCCTTGTACGCTCAAGCCATCATAACCGCTATCAAAGTCGTTTTTAGGTTAGGCCTTCTAGTCCGTGTTTTATTGTATAAAAAGAGCAGTCAGTAGGGTCAACCTCCGTGACAGCGTCTAATTTTCCTCGGACTAATCTCCGTTTCCGTGAGATTGGGCGTATGTGTGTCGACCGCAACGCACTTTAAACTGGATGTCTAGGTTCGATTCCTGGTGGGTACGACAAACAATTTTTTTCACGACTCCACCTCTTCACTGAGTCACTGACAATGCTCGAAGAGTAGCTCCTGTCTGGTAATAGCTTCTAAAGCTTGGCCGTTTAGAGTCAGAATAAAACTCTAGGTCCGTTGCACCCGTAGAAGAACAATAGCCCGAACAGCCTCTCATACAGTCTACAACTCTTCCCTAAACAACCCCTCTTCCACCTCCCTCCACCCTACTAGTTTCCTTTCTACGATCAAACTTTCCCCAACACAATAAGTCAACAACATCACAGTCCGACAGACAAGCAAACAGAAACACTCCTCAATCAACACTGTCGCCTAGAGTGAACGCGCAATGATCCATTAAATAAGCTGCCCCGACTCGATCACCCATTCAAGTCCTTTGTCGGCACTGACAGGTCCTGCCATTCACTTCTCTCTCTCTCTCGTTCAATTCACCGATTTGCCTCGTAAATTGTTGCGCCAACATGATGCATTCACAGCAGATAGACATGCCTCGTAAATCAATGAGATACGTGACAGGATACAAATGACTTCACTTCGCAGCGATTTGTATGCGCGCTCATCTGGCTCCCGTGGAATTTTGCAGCAATTATCACCTTAGCGCCACGTCCGTCCGTCACACAGCATCTTTAATGCAATTCGAAACGTCGATGCACTGGGTCCTCCTTGTCGTCGCCTGTCGACGGCCCGGTGTAGCTGGGTAGACGCAGCCCATAAAAACCTCGCCATCCAATCAATTTGTTCTCAACTTGTCACAAACTTGTCATAATGCGATGTGAAAGATATTCGCAACGAGGCAGCGCAACTAGATCCAATCCAATCCAATCCGAGCCAACATTTGATTAGCTCCGCCGACGAAGTATGTCACCATCGGTCTGGCTGTCGGCACGGCCCGACTGTTGCCGGTGTGTGTTCCCCCCGACAGCGACGTCTAGAACATGTCTAAGCCGGAGTCGCGCCGCAGAACTGTTTGTTATGCAACCGCGGCCGCAGCCGTGACAGACCGCCGAACATCGACATCAATTTCGAATTCCAATCAATGAAAGCTGAAATATTGGCAATAATTGATAGATCAGCGTCGCGGAGGTGGAGCGGCGGCGGCCAGGATGGACCACTGTTAGGTGGGGTCGTGTACAAAGTCGTACGCGCGCTTCTTCTCAATTTCCCCCGTGACCATTTTTGGTATGCCGTCGACGTGCGGACGAAACATCGCGTCGGATGGCTGCACTTCGGGGCTAGGTCGGCTGGCCGTGTGAATGGCACATTGTATCGCAGCATCCGCGCATCCCGGCGATGCAGTTGTCTGTGGAAATCGTTCGGCATATTGTCATAAATCATGGAGCATAAAATATGACATGTCTCTGTGCCTCTCTCGGGATACGCACGGGACTCGCCACCGCCACCGCCACCGCCGCCGCCATCTTGCTCTGTCCAGAAACTTTGGCATTCCGCCTAGGAAACAAACAGCGCCAACGACTACACTGGATGCTAAACGACTTTTGCAATTATCCAGTTGAGGGGCGATACTACTCGCAGTCTGCGCGGTCCGCGGCGTCCAACTTGGCCGAGGCACGCCGAGACATCCACTCGTATGCATCATCATAATTATTTTACAAGACCGGACATCTTGAGCTATCAATAATGTGGATTGCGGTACGGTCCGATTGTATTGTGATGTTTGGTGAGTTTTCTCCGAGCATCCTGATGTTTACTTGGTAATTGAGACTGCTTCGTGGCAGTCGTAGATGTCTTCATCGCCGTGCCGAGTCGAAGGCGATCATCATCATCATCATCCTCTGCGTCTGAGTCGTCGTTGGGGCGCGCGTGTGTGTATGCGCATCTGTCAGACGTGTGCGCTTGAGAAAGGATGATGGAGTAGATTTAGCCAACCCATTTAATTAGGATTTATCGTTCTAAGGACGTGCCCCGCTTAGTCTGAAGTGGAATGATTTACGAGCGAGCTCTTGTCTTAATAGTTCGCATGATAAATGCGCAAAAAAAACCAATACCAACGCCAAGTGTCAAGCTCAAGTGGGTACCCCTCCCCACGCGTCAAAGTCCGAACTGAAATCGATAGCAAACTTGAACTATTGCTCCGGTATCTGTGTTGGCATCTAGTCTGACATTTTGTGAGTTCAATCCACAACGGCGGTGTCCAGTTGGATCGGCGTCAAGTGCCGCTCGATCGCATGTGGCAAGGTGTATGCATGCCGGTCGCGGCGGAGAAGTGCAGCGAAAATTAATTAAAAGTCGCTGTGCGCTGTGCACAAGCTTTGTATGGAATGCGTTAATAGGCGCCAAAATAATTAACATTCTCGAAGCGTTTCTTAAATTAAAAGATTTAATTACACACATTCCCAGATCGGCTGTGTGTTTCGTTTTGTTTTGTTTGGTTTTCCTTTCCCGTGATGGATGGATGGTTGCGAGTGCAGTGTCGCTGCATTAATGTCGATTGAGTGGTTCGACGGCTGTGCTGTGCGTGTGTGTGACGGAATGGCGGGGTGGACGTACTGGCATGATGGAATTGTGACCTCTTGGATGTGGTGTAGCGGTGGCTTCCTGTTTTGTGGCGTAGTCATTTTGTAGGGTACTGGCAGGAGGAGGTGACGGAATCGAGCGTGGATTGGAGGAGAAGGAGAAATCAACCGGGATGCAGAGTTTTGAGCTGACCCGACCGTATGCTGATGCGAGCTAGACATGCCTTCCATCCTTGACTTATCTGTGTTGGGTTAGGTTAGTTTAGGTTATAGTGGCTGACTGCTAAGGGCCGTCACACTTAGGCCGAAGAAGGCCTATTGTGATACCACGCGGATTGACTTCTCCTAACACTGGAACCAGTTGGTGCTTCTAGTGAAGCGATTTAGCTGGACTATGCTGGCGCTGTTTAGCTCATTGAGGCTGCTGATGTAGTAGGCCCCTAGGTGTAGGAACATACGCCTAGCCAGAGCACTACAGGAGCAGAGTAGGTGACGTCTGATTCATCTGTCTCACGCTCGTTAAATAAAATACGACTATTCCGGTTGGTGGTCCGGAGTCTACCCCAACCTCGACGTCGTACGCTCGACCCCTGGTCTGTAAAACAAAAAATAATTGTAGCGACTCCATCTCCGCCGAGTCACTGAGAATGCTCAAAGACATCATCTGTTTAACAAAAGCTTCTCAAACTTGGCCGTTCGGAGTCGGCATAAAACAGTCATGTCCCTTTCACTCGAGAGAAAAATAGCAAGCACAGCACGAGTGGTTCCTGAGAAGCTAAGCTCAGGTCCCCTGCGGGCTGTAGCACCACCTACTCATCCCAATCATTTACCTCGTCTTCGAGGCTGTCATCGAAGTGATCGTCGAAGTCACTATAGCCCCCTGAAATTCCCTTATCAGGGAACTCGACCCAAAGCTTCATACGATCTGCTGCCATCACGGTGTTTAGTCTTCGACGGGACCACTACATATCCGGGATGTCGCTTCTACTGTCATTCGGGAGGACACTTGTACACTGGCGACAGTTTTCGTGAATCACCTAAAGAACTGCTCTCGTTGTCGCGCGATCTTTGCTTGTGTTGATGGGTTCTGGAGGAGAAGATTTAACCACGAGCTGTACTAGCTGCATAGCAAAATGAGTCTATTAAGGCGTCTAGGAATTCAACGCCTAAGATGGCTAGTCCATGTAGTGCGCAACACTGCCCGAAGAGTCTTCGACTCCGAACCAGTGGGACAATGCAATAGAGGACGACCACGAAGCTGATGGCGCACTCATGTGGAGAAGGACCTCAACCAACTTGGAGTGCGAAATTGGAGGAAGCTGGCTAGGCATCGTGCCAGCTGGAGAGGCTTGTTGGCTGAAGCCCAGGTTCAACCCGTACTGCAGCCCCATGAGATGCAGAAGAAGAAGAACAATTTGTTTACTGACCTCTCTCTAGTCGTTCTCTTAAGCTAAAAATTTGGTATACAAAAATGGTACAATTTGATATTTCGGCGGCATCTAACTTCCGTCTTCTACAAAGTACCCCATCCACGATGCTCCTGATTGACACGCAGGTGGCCCAGAGATTCCTAACATAAGTGGACCACGGAAGAATGACCATGCAGTATACCATAGTTTCACCTTATTTATATATTATTTGACAGAGACAGAGCAGCAGCAGAGCTAAAATTAGAAAGGAGGGAGTATAAAGT
>OU744318.1:64708288-64760298 GCA_916610145.1 Eristalis arbustorum | reverse complement strand
GACGCTGATGGGGGCACTTTCTGATGAAAATATGCCTACTTTGTGGCCGGGAGAGGGTCTGAGTGGCCTCCGAGTGGGAGCTGTTTGGTAATTAAGGCCGCGATGGTGGATGGTGGGAGCTTCTAATTGCTGGCGAGCGTGCTAAAGTGGTTCCAGGAAGAGGCGAGTTTTGTGGACGGTGGTGTGTGTGGTGAGGCACTGTGATGCAGTGTAGGGGGACAGCGTCCATATCCTGCGTGATAAGTCGGCTACGATCCAGGATGTGAAAGCAAGCCTTAACTTCGTCACTGGGCAAATACTGGTCGAAACACTGCTGAGTGAGTGATCCTAAATTGAACCTTGAGAGGGGATCCAGTAATCGTGGACTGGTCTTAACTGAGCGCCCATTATCTACCTAATTTGCCGTCCTGACGACGGTGCCTTTTTGATCATTCCTCTTGAAAAAGAGAATTTACCCATGAGAAGGTTTACACTACAGGCTAGGAGACAAGCTGTAATTCATGCACATTGACTGTTGGGGAAGCACGTAGGTTAGGTTAGATCATTGCTGGCCCATTGTGATACCCTTACTTACTTACTTTTTGTCAGGCAGGCGACCCACGAAGCGTAACAGTCTGAGCAATTGCTGCATTCCATCGTGGACGGTCCTGAGCATACTGCTTCCGGTCATGACTTGGTCTCTGTACAGGAGGTTCGGTCTTCCTCTCCTTCTCGAACCTGGAGACTGAGGTGCGAAGGCCCTCTTAGCGTTGGTTTCCATCCGCTCGATGTGGGCGAGCCAATGTAATCAACGGACTTTTGCCTTTCCAAATACATTCACATCCTGGTACAGCACGTAGAGTTCGCGGTTGTATCTTGTCCTTCATTCGACTTCCTCGCAGACGGGACAATATATCTGAATTGGAATCTTTCTTTCCAAGGTACCAAGAATCAACTCTGCAGTTTTGCTTATCGCCTAGTCTCCAGCTCCATAAAACAGGAGCGACAATAAAGAGGTCTTGTAGAGCATGATTTTTGTGCATCGGGTCAGGAGCTTTGAACCCAGTTGTTTCGACAGACCGTAGCAGCATCGGTGTCCAAGAGCGAGTCTCCGGCGGATCTCCACTGTGATGTCATTCGTGAAGATAACGTTTTCCCCGATGTGACAAACTTCCTTACTGCCTCAAAATTGTAGCTGTCAATTAAGAGGGTTTGTCCTAGGTGGTGTGTGACGGAATGTTTCTTACTCGACAGCATATATTTATCCTTCTCCCCACTGACCTTGAGACCAGCTCGTTTGACCACTACGGCACGTTGGGAACGCGCGACTATGCCGATGTCATCCCCAATAGTTGGACTGATCTATGAAAGACTATTCGCACTATTTTCTCAAGTACCAAATTGATGAAATCACACGACAGCGAATATCTCTGTCCAGCTCCGGTGCAGGTTTTAAACAACTTAGCCCTGTGATCATAGACCCTGCCACGTTGAAAACATGAAATCAAGTGTCCAGGGGTCGTTGGTAGGCCTAATAGGGCCGCTGTGGCAGTTAGAAGACAAGCCATGAAAACCATAAGGAAAGCCCGTTGTAATATTTTTTTTTGGGCGGAAAATCCGAGGTCGGCACATCCCTACCGACCAATTATTGAAAATGATGAACTTCACGTAACAGTCAATTGAACTGTCTGCAGAGATGACCTGCAGCTTCAGCAAGACTGTGCTTCAACAACACTGCGAGCATCAATTGGGTTAGGTGCATGGCAAGACGGTGATAAGCCACTTCTGACTTAGTTGCAGTTGAGACCCATTGTGGTGCCCTGTTGGAGAATGCAACCTCTTCTGACTTAGAGTTCCCCGAGAAAGTGTTCTACCAATGTTCCATAGCCCATCTGACAGAGATTGGATAGAATGCGCCTTCTTTTTCCTACACGTCGCCTCAGCCTCTGGATATATCATTGGCTGGTCCCACGGACAGTTGCACCTTCATGGTACTTCATGTGTGATGATTGTAGCCGGTTTCAATAAAAATACGGGTGGCGCTACAGCCCATAGAAGGCCAGGGCCTAGCTTCTCAGCAACCACCCGTGATGTGCATGCTATTGTTCTCTCGCGAGTGGAGGAGACTTACAGCTTTATGCCGACTCTGAACGGCCAAGTTTGAGAAGCTTTCTCTAGACTCTAGACTTCTTGAGCATTGTCAGCGACTCCAAAGAGGTGGAGCCTTGAAAATTATATTTGTCGTACAGAGCTGGAATCGAATCTGCGACGTCAAGGTTGGGGTCGACGCACACACCTACAACGTCACGGACCACCACTATTGTTACTGGTTAGTCCTTCAATTAGTTTTTGTTGCATTGAATGTGGCAGTATTTCGGTTTTGGCACTGTTCATCTATAGTAAGGGCAATCGAGTGGTCCTGTGTGCTTCCTCTGCGATCGTGTCATCCGGACAGGGAGGATGGGGCAGGACAGGGATGATTAGGATTTTTCTGTTTAGCGAGTTAAATATTCCCTGAAGATCTTCTTGAGAACTCAGAATGGCATTTTCGTCATTGACGACGCAACTATTTGCTGTGTTTCATTGAACCTGGTGAAACCTTGATCCTCAGGTCTTTAATGCGAGTCAAAGTGCATGCTTGTGTTGTCAAAGTTTTCGGATTTACATTACTCGAAGCCTTCAAAGTAGTCCACCGGTAGTCTTCCCAAGGCTTGTTCCGTCTTCCCAAATCAACGCCGAATAGCCCTATTTACGTTGAGTCAGATATTACACAAAGGAACAGATGTTGCTGCCCGTTCAGATCCTCGCGGATCCGTCTCTTTACGTCGTGGCCTATTGTCCTGACGTCTGCCGACTCTTAGATCCATGAACAAGGGAACCCCTTCTAAAACGTCGTTGACAGAGACTGGCCTTACTGCTAAAAGCGCTTCCTTACATTCCACACCCGCGATTCCCTGGACGACGTATTTAACCAGGGCGTTCTTCTGCACGCGTCCTCGAGATGCTATTATCTTCAATTCTCCCATGCCCTCTCCAGCGCGTTGCCTACGTTCCCTTAGTCGGTCTTAGTACAAAAGCCACGCCGTTCAAAGATTGGAACCACAGAGCAGCATCCCACAACACAGAACTCTCGTTGCAAGAGTCTAATGGCAAGACATGCCGACCATAGTAATGGTTGACGAAAAACGATATACATTCAAAGTCCCTCCCGAGAAACTTCGTTTACATCGAAAAATAAGAAAAGAGTTCTCCTCAAACCACTGTCTGTATAACCAGAGTCGAAATTTTGGACTTGAACCTTATACCGCCACCGATACCATCTGCAAAAAATATTTGGACAATGTAACAGAAGGAAATGACGGCATCATCCCTGCGGAGCTTCAAAGAACAGCTGACCTCATCATGCCTTGGATACTGGAGAAACTTATAGAACAATATATCAGGCAAGCTATCCCAGCATACAGACTCTCATCTGCACAACATGCCTACAACAAGGGCAAGTCTGTGGAGACAGCCTTGAGACTCAAAACACTCCGATTGTGGTGCGAACTCAACGCTGGCCATTTAACCATTCTCAAGGAATTCAATTTCCTTTCTAGCAACATTGACCGCCTACTACCCCAGGCCATCTTCGAGAAGAAATCCTCAATCAGCATTCCTTCCAGATCGGACTAGATATCAGACAGGCAAACGCTGAAAGATCCTCTGCGCATTTTCACAGATGGATCGAAGACATCATGTCTATTCTCAAGACGTCCACCGTGAAGCTCCCTGATCATTGTATGGATCAAACCATAGCGATTAAAGAGGCGCTGTCATGGCTCATTGAATATCACCATCTGTTGTGATAGTCAGGCCGTCATAAAATCCCTGGACAGTGTCATGTTTTACTCAAAAAACTTCCCTCAACTGCACTGACTCTCTCTTAACGAGATGGCTGAGCTGATTTTAGCATTCACCTCATGTGGGTGCCGGGACGCCAATGTGGCATACCAGGCAACTGCACAGCCTTTGAAGTCGCCAGGTGTGGTACAAACTCATCCCTATCAATAGCAGGGGTACCACCTTCCATGAAGATCACTACAGCCTACCATCTTCTTAAGATCCACACAATTAGAACCATTAATGACTGGATAGAAGGCACCACCTGCCATAAAACAAAAGAAATCTGGCTGTCACGTACCCTAAAGCGGTCCCTCAGTCTACTTAGACTTTTTTATCTGACATAGAGGGTGGCCTCCGGCTCCTTTTCTATCTGTGTCTTGGGACATCCCCACATTCTTGGAACAGCTGATAGCTGTGGAGTGGTGCGTGATAAAGAGGTTCTCCCGCTTCTTTCGTAGTCTGCAACCAGCTGGGACTAGATCGGATGCCTTACTGTCAGTGAGAGTGTGTTGAGCTATATTGCGCGAGGAATAAAAATGATATCTTTCCTCAATCGACTCATCAACATGAGCTGCACTCTTGAGGAAAAGAGACAGTGTCCAACGATCGATTGAAGCAGACAGTACATGCCCTAGTCAAGCTTCTATCGATCACAAAAGGATATGTCTTTGGTTAGCTCGTGGTAAGGCTTCGAGATTTTAATTGGTAAAATCAGCCAAGGTGAGGTTAGGTTAGGTTGTAGTGGCTGACTGCTGCAGAGCAGTCACACTTAGGCCAGAGTAGGCCCATTGTGATACCACGCGGATTGACTTCTCCTAACGCTGGAACCAGTTGGTGCTGCTGATGAACCGATTTAGTTGGCCAATGCTGGCACTTTTTAGCTCGTTACGGCTGCTGAAGTAGTAGGCTCCTAGGTGCAGGAACCTACGACTGGCAAGAGCACTGCAGGAGCAGAGAAGGTGATGAGTGTTCTCTTCCTCCTCTTCATCCATGCAGCTTCTGCAAAAATCATCATATGGTGCACCCATCCTGCGAGCATGAGTGCCAATTACACAGTGCCCGGTTATGACTCCTATAAGGGTCCTTACTGAGGGCTTGCTGAGTCCAAGTAGACTGAGTGACCGTTTTAGGTTAAGTGATGGCCAGATTTCTTTTGTTTTAAGGCAGGTGGTGCCTTCTAGCCATTTGCCAATGGTGTTTATCATTCTGGCCGCTTCGTTGACTGCCATGACCTCCAGTTGGGGTTCTATGGATTCTGTTGGGCAAACCTAAGAAAATTCTTAAGAACCCTCCTTCGGTTTTTTGAAAAGAAAGACAAGCAAATTGAGAAGACATTTCATAACATTTCTGCGCACTCACATAAAGGGTGAATGGTCCTGACATGCATTTGTAACAAACCAACTAGTTTGTTTGGGTTGATTTGCATACAAGTACGAACCCGACCCAGGAGCAGAAATTATTGTTCAGTCTTGCGATTCGGGCTGTATCAAATGTCGTTGCTAGATACAGTTGATTCCCGGCTTAGGCTTTCACAGGATATCATAATTTGTTCGAGTTAGAGAGAGTTTGACTTTGAGAAAGTGGACATTCAGGGTTCACTGTATTTTAACTATTTTTGTGCGTCCATCTTGCTGATAAACCGAGATCTAAAAAAAGAGTAGCTACTCGGTTGAGAATGTGTGCAGTCGACTGAACGGACGGACAACTAAAACGTCAGCCACAAGTTTCAAGTTTTGCGGGTGAGTTGCCAAAGTCACAAGTTTCAGGACAAGGTGAATAAAATGTACGTGACCATTGACCGAACAAACATCTTGGCGGAATTCAATCGCCATATGGGCGGTTCTCAAGGAAGAAGTGGCATGTGCTCATCTTTGACAATTGCTTGGGTCTTGCCATATAGAATGACTGACTGCTGTTAAAGAGAGAAGGCATGAGTTGGATGTTACTCAAGATGTTGAGTCAAGGCTACGATGGCAAGGCTCATCTTCCAACTGCCACAGCGTCCCTACTAGGACTACAAACGATTTGCGCACACCTCTTTGCGGGTTCTGGTGTGTGTATCAATCGACCCGGAGAGTTTGGAGTGCATCCGGCAACATTAAGATTTTGACCGAAAAATCTTGGCAGTGGTTAGTTAGGCTTTTCTGATGGATTCCATGGCTTACAAATCAAACAGACTTCTTTACTGATTTTTTTCCAAACAATTCCAGCATAAAATGCAGGCGCATCTGTCTGGGTCAGCAGGTGAGAAGTCTGCTCGGCTCAGACAAACGCTAGAAGCCTTCGACAAAAAGTCAACCCGAATGTAAAACAAACACCAACCCAAGAGGTCCTACTCAGGAGCACACAACCAAATGTCCTTTTCAGGATCTTATTCATACCCATTAACCATCCCAGTTAGTTTAATTTTGACTGTTGGAGGATGCTGGATTTTTAATGCGCTGGCCCAAGTAAACCACTCCCGTTCGATGTATTTTTTGTCCATTGATTGGCTGATGTGAGTGTAGTCACAAACAAAATAGAAATGGAATTGGAATGTCTGCGATTCAATCTTTCCTTCAGCTCATTCCAATTCCTCCAAACTGTGCATTAGGAGGCTGTCTTAGACCGTGCCGGTATATCACAAACTACATCTAAAATGAAGTCAACAAAATGTTTCAAATCAACATAGCCGTCTTCTTCCAGTTCCCATCTTCAACCTGCTAAACCCCCAATCCCACGGCCTTGCCGCTCTTCACACTGATTACCCATTTAACCATCAGAGCTCACATCTCCAGCCGAAGGTCTCCCCCAAAGTGAGCCACTTCATCCATCCAAACAATGACCGAATGCCCTGCTCACCGTACACCTTCCAACCGACCTAACTACCACCTGCTGAAGGTCAAAACTTCCACTCTATTTTTAGAATCCATCTGCATAATGATGCCCCCTTCAAAGCGATCGCTTAGAACAATACGAGACCATTAGGCGCATGCAAGGCCCCATTGCCAAATCTATAACGAACCCCAATCAGTGCGGCTCGATCCAATCAGCACTAATTTACGTTAAAACCAGGAAGTCCAAGTGTGTGAGAAGCCTGCAATTAGCCGCGCGTCTCCCTCCGCCCGGCGGCTAATCAGCCCGACCGAGGAAGTAGACTGATTCAAGCACTTACCGTCCAAAATCCACACTCGGCGATTAATGAATCGCCCCCTAAATCAATTTCCAAATTTCGGACGCGTTTTATCGGCCGTCCAGCTGCGGTGGTCCATTGTGTGCCCGACGGTCTTGTGTATCGGTGCGGTTCTAACACAGCTTCAAACCTTTGTTTTTTTTCCATCATTTTTGCCTCGTTTCGCTTTCGGATGGATGTAGGCGATTTCTCAAAGAGCCCAACTAGCAGCCGGTAATGTGGTATGGGGCGAACCTCTCATTACCTTTTATTACGCTGCACATTGGTTTGATTGAAGTCTCAACCCACCCACAAATTAATCAACCTTCAGCGTCCCGAAAGCCCAAGATCATTATCGTCTGCTTACGCGCTCTCGCCGAGCGGCAGCGGCAAAAAAAATCGGAAAAAAGTAACAAAAATTCGATGAAATCTTCCTCAAACAGATGGGCGGCAGTGGCGGCGGTGCCGCGGCACGGCGGCCTCAGCCACACAGCCCATGCTGTGGGTACACGAAACAAGATCAGGTACAAATTGCCCATCTTTGCGCAAGGCCACGGCACAGAGTCAGCGCCGTGCTCAGTGCTGGGCGCAATCGCACATAGATGGCGTGTGTATCTGGATCTGACCCTGAATTTCAAGATCAAAATCCATAAATCAGATCGGCTTCGTGATGGTGGCGCGGGCGGTGGCAGTGGCGTTGGCTGGGATTTGATACAATTGGGCATTGCTACGGCTCACGGCTTGGGCGGCTGTTGCTGGTCGGCGGAAATGGGAGTCAGGCCGCGCCTTGTGAACTGGTGATGGATGAGTTTTTAATGCTTGCGATTTTAGGCCGATTGGACAAGCTTTGGGCATAATGGGGCGTGTCTTGATGTGCAGATTGGCGGGAAGACTTCCCAGAAGGTGACTTAAAGGCGACTGAATGTATCGACTGCTTTTTTTTTCCGAAAATGGGGCTTAAGTACGACTGCAAGAAGAAAGGACCAATCCCACCAAATGCTTCCGGTTTTTACAAAACCAAGTTCAACCTGTTTGTTTCAACCTCTGTAGGATATGGTCGGGGCAAAGCATGCCCGACGAGTGGAATCTTAGTATCGTTTGCCCGATCCACAAGAAAGGAGACCCCTTTGACTGCGAGAACTATCGGGGGATAAGTCTCCTTAAAATCGCCTACAAAATCTTCTCTGCCGTTCTGTGTGAGCGCCTGAAACCATTCGTCAACAACCTGATAGGTCCTTATCAGTGCGGTTTCAGGCCCGGGAAGTCCACTATCGATCAAATTTTCACATTACGGCAGATCCTCGAAAAAACCCAAGAGATGCAGATCGACACCCACCACCTATTTGTCGATTTCAAGGCCGCATATGACAGCGTGCATAGAGACGAGCTATTCAACGCCATGTCTAGTTTTGACATTCCTGCCAAACTCGTCAGATTGTGCAGGATGACGATGGAGAACTCTCGCTGCTCCATCAAGGTCGGTAGCGAACTCACCGAGACCTTCAATGTCAACAAAGGTTTTAGACAAGGCGACGCGCTGTCATGTGATTTCTTGAACATCGTCCTGGAGAAGATCGTGCGAAACTCACACGCCAACACTGGAGGCACGATCTTCCAGAAGTCCGTGCATGCTAGCATACGCCGATGACATTGACGTGATTGGCAGAACTCAGCGAGCCGTCAATGAGGCGTTTGCTGGCATTGAAGCGGAAGCTACTAAAATGAGTCTAGCGGTAAACCAGGGTAAAACAAAGTACATGCTGTCATCACGAAAGGACGCACAATATTTACGTCTTGGACCGAGCGTCACAATGGGCAGCATAAACCTTGAGGTAGTCAAGGACTTCGTCTACCTCCGCTCTGGAGTAAATAGGGACAACAACACCAGTACCGAGATCAAGCGCAGAATAACTCTTGCCAACCGCTGTTTCTTTGGCTTCAAGAGGCAATTGAGTAGTAGAGCCCTCTCTCGAAAGCTCACATTATATAAGACCTTGATCATCCCTGTCCTGCTGTATGGCGCGGAAGCTTGGACTATCTCAAGAGCGGATGAAGACGCACTTGGTCTCTTCGAGAGAAAAGTTCTGCGTTCAATCTTCGGTCCTGTTTGCGTTGAAGGTTCTTGGAGAAGGAGATTCAATAACGAACTGTACAGGCTGTACAGCGACATGAGTCTAGTCAGGCGTCTACGGATTCAACGCCTAAGATGGCTGGGCCATGGTGAGCGCATGGACAACACTGCTCCAGCCCCAAGAGTCTTCGACTCCGAGCCAGTAGGACAACGCAATAGAGGACGACCACGAACCCGATGGCGCACTCAAGTGGAAAAAGACCTCAACCAACTTGCAGTGCGAAATTGGAGGCAGCTGGCTAAAGAACGTACCAGCTGGAGAGGATTGTTGACCGAGGCCCAGGTTCACCCCGGACTGTAGCGCCACAAGAAGAAGAAGAAGAAGTTCAACCTGGAGATGGAGCCTAATAAACGAGATAATGGGAAGGAAGAAGCCTAGTGTTGATGAAACAATAATACAAAATTTTAGTGGGCAAATGTGTGTGAATAATCTCGCTGGCGAATGCGCAAACAACTTTTGTGAACAGATTGTAAACTTAGTGCACCATTGTGACTCGATTACATCGTTGCCAGTTAATAGATCAATAGATAGAACGATCGTTATTCAAGGAACTAATGTACTCGAAATGACTAAAATAATTGGTCTGCTTGGCGAAAATAAATCGCCTGGCATTGATTGAATTCGAGCTGTGGACATAAAACTCACGTTGAAATTTTCGCACCTATCTTATGCAAATTTGTTAATTTCAGTCTTACACAAGGAAGGATTCCTGAGATCTTAAAAACTGCGGTTGTCAAGCCAATGTATAGAGGTGGTACAAAAACTCAAGTCAAAAATTACAGGCCAATATCAATATTGCCAGAAATCGAAAAGTGTCTTCAAGAGGTAGTAACAAACCGATTGCAGAATTTTATTGAAAAGCCCTCAATCATCCACGAAAGCCAGTACGGTTACCAAAAAAGGAAAAGCACAGGTAAACTATTAGAGGAGTTCGCACACTACTTCAACGAAAGTCTGAACAAAAGCTATCACGTTCTGGTCCTATTTATGGACTTTAGTAAAGTTTTCGACACCCTTAATCATTCAAAACTAATAGATGCTCTGGAACGTATTGGCATACGAGGAGTAATGACTGATTGGTTAAAGCAATACCTGCACAACCGATTTTACTGCGTCAAGATCAGCAATACCTACAGCCAAAAAGAACATGCACAATACGGAGTCCCACAAGGTTCGAAATTGAGCCCACTCCTATTCATATTATACTCCAATGAGCTTCTTCGCATATTCAAGCCTGCCAAACCCTTTGCTTATGCTGACGATACGGCAGTAGTGGTATGCCATCGACACTTGCAGACGGCAACAACAATAATACAGGAGGTGTTTGATGATGCAGTAAAATGGTGTCATGACAATGGGTTAGCCTCGAAAACAAAAATGATGCACATCAGAAACCCGCAATTCAAGGCTACCGAACAGCAAATACACTGTAGGAATGAGTCCTGTCGTAACTCTACTAGCTGTGCTATAGATATAGTAGAAAGTTACAAGTATCTAGGAGTAACAATTGACAGTAATTTCTTATCTTCTTCTTCGCTACAGTCCGGGGTGGACCTGGGCCTCAACCAACATGCCTCTCCAACTAGCGCGATCCCTGGCTAGCTGTCTCCAGTTTCGCACACCAAGTTGGTGCGCCACCTTAAACGCGGGCGTCCTCTGTTGCGTTGCCCGACAGGTTCGGATTCGAAGATTCTTCGGGCCGGAGCTGTGGTGTCCATACGCTCCACATGACCTAGCCACCGTAGGCGTTGGATCCGTACACGCCTAGCTAGGCTCATGTCGCTGTACAGCCCGTACAGTTCGTGATTGAATATTCTCTTCCAGAACCCGTCAACACAAACAGGACCAAAGATCGTGCGTAGAACTTTTCTCTCAAAGAGACTAAGGACTTCTTCACCCGCTTTCGAGTTTGTCCATGCCTCCGCGCCGTATAGCAGAACTGGGATGATCAGGGTCTTATATAGAGTCAAGTTGGTTCTCCCAGGAAGGGCTCTATTACTCAATTGCCTCTTGAGCCCGAAGAAACAGCGGTTGGCAAGAGTTATCCTACGCTTGATCTCGGTACTGATGTTATTAGTACAGTTTACTCCGGAGCCGAGGTAAGTGAAGTCCTTGACTACCTCGAAGTTATAGCTGCCCATTGTGACGCTCTGTCCAAGACGTCGATGTTGTATGTCCTCTTTTGAGGACAGCATATACTTCGTTTTGCCCTCATTCACCGATAAACCCATTTTTGCTGCCTCCGTTTCAACACCAGCAAACGCTTCATTGACGGCTCGCTGAGTTCGGCCAATCACGTCAATATCGTCCGCGTATGCTAGCAGTTGAACGGACTTCTGGAAGATCGTGCCTCTAGTGTTGGCGTGTCAGTTTCGCACGATCTTCTCCAGGACGATGTTGAAGAAGTCACTTGACAGCGCGTCGTCTTGTCTAAAACCTTTTTTGACATTGAAAATCTCGGTGAGTTCGTTACCGACCTTGATGGAGCAGCGAGAGTTTTCCATCGTCATCCTGCACAGCCGGACGATCTTGGCAGAAATGTCACAACTAGACATGGCGCTGTACAGCTCGTCTCTATGCACGCTGTCATATGCGGCCTTGAAATCCACAAATAGGTGGTGGGTGTCGATCTGCATCTCTTGAGTTTTTTCCAGGATCTGCGGAAGTGTAAATATTTGGTCTATTGTGGACTTTCCTGGCCTGAAACCGCACTAATACGTACCTATCAGTTTATTAATGAACGGCTTCAGGCGGGTAAACAAAACGGCAGAGAAGATCTTATTCGCGATGTTAAGAAGACCGATCCCTCGATAGTTGGCGCAGGTGAAGGGGTCTCCTTTCTTGTGGATCGGGCAAACGGTACTGAGATTCCACTCGTCGGGCATGCTTTCCTCAGACCATATCTTGCAGATGAGCTGGTGCATGCGCCCAACCAGATCATCTCCAGCTGCCTTAAATATTTCAGCGGGCAAACCGTCCGCTCCAGCGGCTTTGTTAGACTTCAGTCTTGATATAGCAATCTTGACCTCGTCTAAGTCGGGGGGGAAGGAATTCTCGTCTGTCATCGTCCAGATTGAGTGGAACATTCTGCCTGACAGCGGTATTTTGGTCCTCATCGCCGTTTAACAGTCTGCAGAAGTGATCCTTCCAGATTCTCAGTATCGACTGCGACTCTACTACCAGATGTCCATTTCCATCCCGACAGGCTTCTGTCCGAGTTTTATATCCATTGGATAATTGTTTTACCCTTTGATAAAACTTTCGGACGTCATTCCTGCCATAACACCTCTCCATCTCCTCGACCGCGCGCTTCTCATGCTCTTTCTTTTTTCTTCTGAGAAGCCGGTGTTCTTCCCTTCTCTTCTGTTCGTAGAGCTCACGAACAGCTCTCGTTGTTCGATACAGCGTTGCCTTGTAGACGTCCTGCTTGGCTGCATGTGCCTGCCTGCACTCGTCGTCAAACCATGGATTCCTTCTAGGTGGTGTCGTAAAACCCAGCACATCAGTGGCAGCTTCTTTGATGGCTTCTTGACAACGACTCCATTCTTCTTCGATGGTTTGTGCAGGCGGCGTCGAACTTACAGAGAGTTTCCGTTTGACTCGGTCGGCAAAGATCCTAGCAGTCCGCTGCGATTGTGGCTTTGCGACGTCAAACCGTGGTGTTCTTTCTCGACTCCGTTGTTCTCTTGATATCCTGACTCTTACCTTGGCTACAACAAGGAAATGGTCCGAGTCAACATTGGCTCCTCGGAACTAATTTCTTATGGGACACGCATATTGATCAATTGCGATCGATTATTAAAGGGGCACTATACGGACTAACTGATCTGCAGTACCATGCACCAACATCAGTGCTAAGGAATGTGTACTTTTGCGGTAGTGGAGATATGGAATACTTGCCTGGGGTAATGCACCAGCCACACATATAAAAAAGTTACAAAAACTGCAAAATGTTGCTCTGGAAAAAATAAATGTACCTTCTCATCGAAATTTTGCTGAGCGAGAAAGTTTTAATGTTCTTCAAGTGGAAGACATCTTTAAAATGACGCTGATATTAAAATACTACGACGATCGACGATTCATCAGACCAATTAACCATGGGATACATACGAGAAGACGTGCACAAGGAATGCTCCAAGAACCCCGGTCTTACAGCAACTATGGGTGAAGACAGTTGAAATGCAGTGTTCCTGAAGCTCTCAACACAATCCCGCAAGAGCGGGAATTTTTTACCAATGTTAATTTGAATTGAAAATAAAAAGAAATTGAAATTGAAAAAGGAGTTCATATCTTCCCTTTCTTTAATAAATGTAATTACTCTGCTGGGGCAGCCCAGGCACTCCCAGTGTGTAGTTGCGCATACCACCCATGCTGTGGGTACTAGTCATGGACGACGCGACGTTCTGAAGGAGCTCAACAAATCAGACATCAAGGCAATTGTCTAAGTTGACGCTATAGCCTCGTATGGACCTGGGCCTCAGTCAGCATTCCTCTTCAAGAACCTAGGCGTCTCCAGTTTCGTACACTCAGCTGATTAAAGTCTCTCTCTCCAGTAGAGGAAGATGAGGTCATCCTCTCCCGCGTGGTCCCTCAGGACTGGCCACGAAGACTGTCCGAGCCAGAGGAGCGTTAATGTCCATCATCTCTACATGACCCAGCCATCTGAGTCGAGCCAATTGAATTCGTTTGCCTAGGCCGACGTCATTGTACAGCTCGCATAGTTCGTCGTTCAGTCTTCTCCTCCAAACTCCTTCTTCGCAAACGGGACCGAATATAATTCGAAGGTTCATTCCTCTCGAAGCGCCCAACAATATCCTTCCTCCACGTTTGACATTGTCTATGATTCTGCGCCATGAAGCAGGACTGGAACTATCAAGGTCTTATGTAGGGATACCTTCGTTCCTCGAGAGGAGGTTTCATCCCGCAATGTTCCACCAAGCTCAACAACGCAGCGAATGGCCATCGTGGTCCTTCGATTTATTTCCGTGGTGGTGTCATTGCTGGAGTTTACTTCGAAGCCTAGGTAGACAAAGTCTTTCACCACGTCGAAGTTGTAGCTGTCCATAGTGGGCTTTTGGTTAAGACTTCAGTTTTAGTGGATCTTTTTCGTAAACAGCACATTCATTGAACGCAAGCCCCTTCTTTGCCGCTTCCTACTCGATTCTCAGACAGCCCGTTGTGTTCTTCCGCTGATGTCAGTGTCATCGGCATATGCGAGCATATGGGAGCATAGTCTCATGCCTCTGGTGTTGACTTCGGAGTTACTCACGATCTTCTCGAGAATGATGCTAAAAGAGTTGCATGACAGTGTGTAGCCTTGTTTAAGGCACTCTTTGACATCAAAAGTCACGGCAATAACCTTGCCGATACTGAAGGAGCAACGGACGTTCTCCATCGATGTCCTGCACGGACGGAGGAGTTTTGCAGGGACAAAGCCTTGTATAGCGCTTATCTAAATGTACTGTCATATGCGGCCTTAAGTCCAATAGGATTGTTGGACTTCAGTTTAGCGATTGCTGCCGTAGCTTAACTGAAGTCGGGAGGGCGGAATTATTGCCCATCAATGCTGCTTGATTGATTTAGACTACCCTTCACAAAATTCTGGTCACAATCAGTGAGCTTGTAGTATACACAATGGAGATCCCACTCAATGGTTTGTGTGGTAATCCACAAAGAACAGATTTAGCACTGAGTGAACGTCTAAAGCTACCAGTGAGGAGGAATTGGCTAAGAAAGAGCTTGCGGTGATCTGGGCAAAGCGTCACAATAGTCGATACAACTTCTTCTTAAAGACTTGGTCTATCTAGGATCTCCAATAAACCCTGGAGAAGACTACAACGCACAGATAAATTTTGCCGGCATTTGGAGACCGAATATTCACACGAAGACACATCCTCGAGAAGACCAGCGAGTTTCAAATCGATACTCACCATATTTTCATCGATTTTAAAACCGCTTACGACAACATTCATAGCAAAGAACTATTCGAAGCGATGGCCGAATTCGAGTTCCCGAAAAATGTATGTGGTTGTTCCCCACCACGCTAATAAATACGCTATGCACCGTGTAGTAAGGCCCGAGAACCTCTGAGCCGATTGAAAACTGCACGACATTTCGGCAAGGATATGCATTGTCGTGTGATTTCCTCAAGCGGCGAGCAAAATTCTACACTCATGGGACTACCTCGTCTTCTACATTCTAAGTCAGTCCAGCTGTTGGGATATCCTAGTAGTGAAACTTTCCGGCAATTGGGGAACAGGCAAAGCGAGCTGTCTTAAGGTCAGTGAGGACAAGAACAAGGTATCGTTCCGTCACACACCACCTAAGACAAAACTTCGTAGTCGACAGCTTTAATTTTGAGGCAGTCAAGAAGTTTGTGGTGGCCCGTGGCGTTGTGGGTATGTGCGTCGACCCCAACCTCGACGTCGTAGGTTCGATTCCTGCTCTGTGCGACGAAAACAATTTTCACGAACCCACCTCTTTCGAGTCACTGACAATGCTCAAAGAGTATTTCCTGTCGAAAAAAAGCTTCTCAAACTTGGCCGTTCGGAGTCGGCATTAAACTGTAGGTCCCTTCCCCTCGTGAGAGAACAATAGCACGCACAACACGAGTAATTGCTGAGCAGCTAGGCCCTGGCCCTCTGTGGGCTGTAGCGCCACCCATGTTACTATTATTATAAAGAAGTTTGTCTACCTCGGGGAAAACGTTAACTTCACTAATGACATTTTAGTGGAGATCCGACGGAGATCCAGTCTTGGCAACTGATGTAACTACTGTCTGTCGAAACGATTGGGCTTGCAACTCTTGACTCGAAGGACCAAGATCATGCTCTGCAAGACCCTTGTTTTGTCAGTCCTGCCTAATGGAGCTGGAAGCAGGACGCCAAGCAAAACTGCAGAGCTGATTCTTGCTGCCTTGGAAAGAAAGATTGCAATTCGGATATATGCTCCCGTCTGCGAAGAAAGCGAATGGAGGAGGAGACACAACCGCGCGAACTTTACGAGTTGACGTCGACTACACTCGATCGGTCACATAGTGCGCATGCAGACCAACGCTACAGCTAAGAGGGTCTTCCAATCCGAGTCTTCTGGTTCAAGAAGGAGAGCAAGACCCAACTTCCGGTATACAGACCAAGTCATCGCGGATGGGAGACAGCTCGGCTTTGATGACTGGAAGCAGGGTGCTTATTATAGCCACCAATGTACGGGAACAATCGCTTAGGAGCGTACCCTCAATGAGTCGCCAGCCTGATAAGCAAACAAACATGTGTCTTAATCGACTCTGAGAGTGCGGTAAGAATTTGTCGACATCGGTTTTTTTCAGAGAAAAAGTTGACAGTTGTTTGTAAGGCTTTTCTGACGGATTTCATAGCCCACCTTCCAATAGCCTCAGAGGGCCTATTAGGCCTACTAGCATGCCACTGGCTTTAGTTCTTAAATCAACCACATCTTATGAGGGGGCAAACCAAGATCCTGTCACAAAATTCGTCGGTCGTGTGTTGAGTTAGTGGTGGACATCTTCTGTAGGACGCCCTGGAGCCGGCTCTTGTTGGTTCGCTTGAACGACAGCAAAATTCTCGTCACTTCGACCTACCCGTCGTTTCTCTAGTACTTAAACTTTCCCAGCAGCAACAATTTAAACCCAATCGTATTGACTGAACGATGAACAGCTGACACCCACGTCACTCCCTGAACCGACCGAACCCAACCTCCCGCCACCAGCATCCAACTGCAATATTTCAATACAAAGTACTCCGGGGCACATGTATTCTAATCGAATGTGTATCGAAGCGACTACACAAGCGCAAGCACATCAACAACTACAAGCCATTCCGCTTAGCATATCGCACCTCGGCTACCAGTGTAGCGTGGTCGCTATCTCTCGGCAAACAACTTGTGCGATAAAATTAAGCGAACAACTGTTTCGTTTGAAAACAGAATTCTTCTAACCTAATGAATTCCTTCGGCGTGTCCAGTGTGCGCATTCATCTCGGCGCGCATATCGCGACCCATCGACCACAGGCCAACGGCGTCGAACCGCAAAGATCATGCTTCCCAAATGTATCTATCCGCACGGCGCGCAGCCAACGCAGCCGCGGCAGAATCCTTGTGCGCCACAGTTCCCACCGTCCGAGCCGGAAAATCCGCAAGAGGAGTTTCAATTTTCAGGTTCCATCGCGAGACCCTGCTCAGCAGCGAAACCACCTTTTCGTAGTCGCAGCAACGAGAGAAACATCAGCGCATATCGCACACACAATTATTATCGAATGTATCTGGCTCTGGTCGGTCGCGCACTGGATGCGAGACGGAGACAGGCGGTCAGAGGTAGGAGGTAGGAGAACGGGAGGCGTTGTTCCCCTATGTCGACCACAAAATAAAAATTATAGCCTTTTAGCTTGATGCGCACCTCGTTCCCGCTGCTTCGCATCGCCTGCCTGCTCGCCTAGTCCGGGCCCAACCAGAGAGGAGCTAAAGAGCTGAAAACAGCTGAAGAGCCGCAGCGACCCGGCGAGTGGATTGGGCGCGGAGCGGCAAGGTGCAGTGCAGCAGACATTGAGGTTAATTTCTTTGAATCCAATTTCCGCGGTCCGCTGTGCAATTTATGCGCAAGTTGATCTCGAAGCAGGTCAAATCTCATAGACGACTACGACTACGAGTACGATGGCGATGGCGATGGCGATGGCGATGACTACGATGGCGACTCCGACGACGATGAGTGGACGAACGAAAGAAAAAGCCGTGTCCAACCGCTAACATATCCGTTTGCATGCACGTACTTACATGGGCGCATAACCTCTGTGATGGGCATCCTGCCCACCCCGCCGAACGGAACCCATTGTCTGCCGCATTGGCATCTCGTCCGCAATGCGCGAGTTCATGATTTTCGCTTGGCGTTTATGTACCGACGGCCCCGAGGCTACCACCTCCTCGCAGATGCATGCATGTGGCCAACAATCTAAACAGCGCCGGCAATCTGGATTATTTGTGTAGAAACATTGATTCAGCATGTGGGATCCTGCACTGTGGTGCATCGACGGAGGTCAGCAAATGAGTGCATTTCGAGTCAAACGATTTTTGATTTGATTTCGGCTCTCCGCTCTGGTCATCATCGTTCCGGGCCGCGGCCGTCGCAGATTGCAGCGTTTCAGTTTTGGGGGTGGACAGGCGAGAGGTAAATTGCTATATTGGTGGCTGGACACGGAGAGAACGAGGGAGAGAGCGCGCGCTGCCGGGAGGCGCATTGCAAGAGATACGAGGTGAATGTTGATAGTGATCCTCATCAGTGGAGCCGTCGGCGCGTCGGCACGGCCGCTAATGGTGGCTTGATCAAATATAGTTTAAGGTCATGATGGACGGGGGATTGTGTGGCTAATGAGTTCCGCAGTCACTGCGGCGGTGCCTATCTGATGGGGGGGATCTGAATGTGGTCCGGGTCAATGCGAATGCGAGTGGACTGTCGAGAGTAATTGGGGAAGTTGGGAGGCATGCATGGCTGCCTTTCTGCTCAGTTCGGAGCGGAATATCCATTGACGAAGGAACTCACTGACACAGAGTAGCGATATGGACTCATTGCGCATCCTTTTCATGGGTTTGTCTTGAAGCTGCCTCAGGAAAGAGTAGACTAGTCGTCGAAAGGCGAGGACTAATTCAGTTGTTCTCTGAGAAGGGACGTAGTCTTAAAACCAACAAGATCCCTATGCAAAGTGCTTCTATAAAAAGGTCCTTACCTAGGAATGTAGCGTTGATACTTCATTTATGGATTGCATAAATGTTGAGGGGAATAGTTTATACATCTCGTCTGACGTCCACAAACAAGTTGATATATATGACACATAGAATCCTCCTAGCGATCAGATTAGTTATCGGAGGTGGTGTCGTGTAGGCTGTGTCGTCCGACTGCGCTTCCAAAGATGCCTGCCATTCCCAGCTTTGCGTTAAGGTCACCAAGGACGATCGTTTTGATTCGGATCGTCACCAAGTGTTCGCTTATACACCTAAAGCTTCAGACTTCTTGCTCAAGTCTGCTGCTGACGACAAAACCGCATCCAAATGTGCGCTAACCACGTTCTTCGTAACACGATATGCACAATGAATATAAAGTCCGGAGAAACCATGTTTTCCTCTACGTTAGGTTAGGTTAGGTTATAGTGGCTGACTGCTAAGAGCAGCAGTCCAGCGATTTTATGGCGACCTGACTGTCTGAACGGATGGAGATATCGCGTTTTTTTAGCCATGACAACGCCTCTTTTAATCGCTATGGTTTCCGCCTGAAAAACGCTACAGTGATCAGGGTGCTTCAAGGACGTACCAATGTTGAGATCTTGAGAATAGACACCCGTCTGCCACCCCTTCGATAGTCTTCGATCCGTTTGTGCAATTACGTAGAGGAGCATCCAAGGATTGCCTGTCAGATATCCAGTCCGATCTGGAAGGAATGCTGATCAAGAATTTCTTCTCGGTCAGTGTCGCTAGAAAGGAAGCTGAATTCCTTGACAATGGTTGAGTGGCCGATATTGAGTCCAGACCACATTTTCAAGGGTGTGCTGGCTGCTGTTTGTTTTTAGTTCCAATTGTGCAAGGTGGAGTGCGTCTTACGAAGTATTTCTCACTGCTCCGCAAGCCAGTCTTTGTACTCGATTGAGTCCATTGCTCCATACGGAAGTGTCGGTCTGACAATCGAGGAGAAAAGCCAGTGAGCGATGCGTGGTTGTAAGCTCCATTTGAATTCAATGGCCTTTTCTTGACCCTTTCCTGGATATTAAATTTACAGTTTAGCTTGCTATGAATAGTGAGACTCAGACATTTCGCACTGGTGTTTAACACTTCTGGTAAAGAGTACAATACCCGTTTTTTGCTTGTTAAACCCGGGTCCGCATGTTTGTGTCATGCTTCCAGCTTGTCGAAGGCATTCTGCATTATGTCTCTTGGAGTTTTCCTTTAGGTATGACTGGAGATTCAGTTGGTAAGTTAAACGAGGATATGTGTTCGATTACGAACTGCTCAATTCTGACAAAACCAAAATCATTTCATTCTCAAAACACCATCCCCCCTTTCAAACGTTCATCCCATAGAATTAAACTCTGTTGTCGTCGAATATGCTACCAAGTTTACTAACATGGATAGACAAACTGTTTCCTTTTCCTCCTCATCTCGCGAAACATCTGCAAAATTCAGTTCCTAGGGCATAGGGCCTGATGAAGACTCCTCCCATGTGCGTTCAGCGCTAAGTTGGTTTCTTCTTCAGGCCTAGAACCCTTGCTGTTCCCCCAACACCTTGATTGAGTTCTAGCTTTGTCCAGCATAGTTTTTCGGTTTTTTTCCGCATGAAACTGGACACGATTGTCAGATATTCGCCCAGATCACGAAGTTTATTGTCTTCCTTGAACGAATGGCACTCTGCCAGTGTGCACCGATGTCCGTGATCAACAAGAATAGTTACGCGGACGAAAATCCGCCACACTTAGGTCTTCTTAGACCCATTGGGATGCTTGCTTGCCCAGCCTGACAAATATTGACTCTGAAACTCGATCAATCAAGTGCTTTATCGATCACATCGGTCAATCAGACGGCCAACCGTTTAAACCATCACCTCCGACATTCCCTCCAGTTGACTAGGCAACTCTATCTATTACACACCCTAAAGGGCTCTCCACAGCAAAAGACCCGTCTGCCTCAAAACTGCGTACGTCCCTCAGTAATTTCCCAATTTATTCAAAAGAGTTGCTGTGCGAACTTTCGGTTTTACGTTTTTTTTTTTTTCGAAATTCTCATTTCAAGGACAACATCCATCAAAATCGGCATGCCAATCAACTCACGAAATCGTCGCAATCAGTATTCAACTATAACCCATCAATCTGCACCTGCCAAAGCATAAACATGTCCAATGTCAGTCCTGAATGCGAACAACTCGCTCGCATACAAAAAAAGTTCCACTTGTCAGTTCGCCAGCTCACCGCACAATCAGGCGCCACAGATAATGCGAGAGCGAGTAAAACAAAAACAACACGTGCACCAATTTGCATGTACGTATGTCCAACATGTCCTTAAAATGTCACCCAAATGTGATCGATTTGATTTACGCATTCAAGGATGAGCTATTACCCGCCGGGCCGCAGTGCACGGGCACTTGTCACCACCTCGCCAATTTGCGAAAGATAAGCATCGGGCACGATTCGCGTATACACAGTGGGTGTGTTTGTGTGCGCGCTCGCCGTTTCATTACAAATCCTCCGGTCGGTGCCGCCGCGATAGCACAGCACCGATGGCAGGTGTCAATGGTTTAGGAAATTAAAAAGCGACAATGCCGACGACAACAGCAGCGACAACGATGACGATGACGACAACGACAAATTCGATATCCCCCCGCTGATATGCATATTCGCATGACGAATAATTGCGAGCGAATAACAAACGAATAACAATCGACACAGCAGCGTGCGCGGCAGCTCGCTCCTACCGACCAGCAAACGGGAGGAAAAAGCGAAAAAGAAAACAAATTATTAACTTACGTCGATTACAATTATTTCTGTTTAAGGCCTCGTACTGATTTCGGTTTATTGCGACACCGCAGCTCGCATTTTAATGTCACCCCGCGCTCATACATGGCCAGCAGTCAGCGCTAAGTACTGCGTGCGCGCAAGGGTATAATTGCTCAAGCAGGGTATCACCAGCAGCGGCCCTCTCTGCGAAAGGAGGCCAAGCGGACTGCAAACGAAATAAAACAAATGAATGAAACGAGAAATGAGAAATAAAACTAAAAGATATGTCAACTATAAGATACTCAGAAAAATAATAAAATGAAATGATTTAATTTCGGTTACGTGTCCCAAATGTAAGGTACCGCATTTGCGCTGTGACTTGGGGTGACGGCAATAAAACGTCGTCGCCGCCGCCGCTCGGGGAGTGCTGTTGCTGTTGCTGTTCGCTCTCGCCTCTCTGGCTTCGGACGCGGGCGTAGGTTCGCGCACAAGACTGACAAACACGCGCCAAAGTCAAGTGAATCTGACTGCCGGTTGCTCTGCTGGTCGGTTGGTCTCCATTCTCCATTCTCCATTCGCCGTCGAAGCGTGAGACGGAGAGATTTATATTTGAAGTCGATTGTAAATAATATTTGGGTCTCAGCCGCGACGGACGACGATGACGGGACGTGTGCTCGGTGACTGATAATGCAGAGTTTAGGTTAAGAGTTGATTAAAGTGAAATAAATTTTGCTATGGCACCCAAGAGGGTATACCCGTTGTCGTTGTCGTTGTTCGACGTCCGATGTCCGATGCCCGAGAGCGAGGGAATATGTTAAGCGAGGTGGTGGCATGCCTTGGCTTTGGCTTCGTTTCTTTGGAAGCCTAGACTCGATACGTGCTGAATTTTAAACGCGCCCCCTCTCGCTGATTTCTCATAATCAGTGTCATACATTATGTGGACAAAGTCTGTCAAAGCGTACGAGATATAAATTGTCGCTGGTTTTCGGTTCGTGTTATTGATTTCAAGGATGAGAGGGGTGTCTATGACCTCTTGCGATCGGGGAGCTTGAGGGGGTCTGGGGTTCTTATTTTTTGTTTCGGATTGGGACAGGAAGTGGGGTGAGCATGGGCTGAGCTGGAGATTCTTCCAGATAGCTCTTTACGAAACGATGCGACTCAGACGAGTTTCCAGGTGTCGATGCAGATCACTATTGATGATGAACTTAATGCGGCATGAGTGCAAGCATATTATTTGGTCGTTAGCAAAAATCATTAAAGATCACATTGACCGAAACAAACTGCTGACCTCTTTGCAATCAGGTCTTCGAGAAGGACATAGCTATCTTACAGTCTTGTGGAAGGTATCCGGCTGCAGCCTTTCACCACTTTTCGAAAGCATTCGATTGTGTTGGCTTATCGATTCCTTGTCAAAAATTGTACTCCGAATTTAGCTTCTGAAATCCCACCAATCATTTAAGCTTGTCGTACCTAGGGGGCCGTCTCCGAGCTGCTTCCTTCAACAATAAACTTACCTCCGTTTCCGAAATCTCCAATGGAGTAGCCCAAGGATCTATTCATGGTATATAATTCCTTGTAACGAATTCGGTTTCAGAGCGCGGCATGACACTATACATTCCGCGTTGAAACTGGTGTCGGATATATCGAATAATCGAAAGTTGAAAAGTTTATTCGCAGTTGTACGAGTTCGAGCTGTTGCGGAGAGGAGAAGGTGGGGAGCAGGCGATTGTTTAACGAAACTCAGTAAATTTCAACTAAACCCAACTGCCTTCATTCAGACTTAACTGAGAAAAAAAAAGAAATTTAACGAAACTGAACGAAACTTAACGAAACTTAACGCAGCTCAACGAACTGGTTTTCATACTCCCAGCATGGGGTTTCTAGGTATACTGCCAATGAATTCAGCCTCAGTCCATACAGTCAATGCTTTTTTTAGGTGAGATTACTCACATACTGTTAATTAACTGCCAAACATTCGTTTATTAACAGAACTTGACTTGATGCTGACCAAATAAGGGCGCCCTCAACAGCCTACTATGCGTCCCATACGTGTTCTTGCAATGATAGATTTCGGAACTGACCGCACTTGGTCCGTTACTATACACACACACATTTCTTAAATCACGGAGTTGTCTTGTGTCTGTAAATCTTGCCTCACAGTGCTGAAAGGTGTCCCACAACATTCCACTCTTGGGCATCAACAAGTTCTGTGAATGCAAATTTCTGAGGAATCACCTGCTGGATTGTGCAAAACGTGCCTCTTTTGCATTAACCACCTCCATGCGCTGTCAAAGGATTGCTTCCTCAACTCCATACCAACCAAGCTGCCGGGATTCAATTTGGGGTCAACTGAGACAAAATCCGTGACAAATAAAACTCAAAAGAAAATCTTTCTCTCATCTTCACGAAACCCTTCCGCCCCCAAATCACCTCATGAGAAATGTAAACGAAAATAATTGACTCACCTGTACTCGCAATCGAACTAGAAGGCTCTTCGCAGCCACTGCCGTTGCTGGAGCTGCTGCCGCAACCTATGCCATCGCCAGCAGTGCTGCTGCAATGGAAAAAGAGCTGGAAACAATGTACGGTGGCCTGTTTGATTAACCTGGAGAAGACCTTCGACACGGTATGGTAAGAAGGACTTTACTACAATCGGCTAGGCATTAGTAAACAGCTACTGTACCTACTGTATAACATGCCTACCGGTAGGCGGTTCGTAGTCAAAAATGGCAACGTGACCTCTACAGGTAATTTTGAAATTAAAAATGGTCTCCAACGGGTTGCCGTTTATTCGCCCATCTTGTGCGATCTGATAAGTTCTCTTCCTCACGCAATTGAGTATGGCGACGACCTGATCGTGTACAGATCAGTCAAAATGATCGACATCACTTCGCTCGCGCAGAATGACTTCGATTCATTCATGAGAGATTGTGATGACTGGAAGTTGAATATCAACTTTCAAAAGTGGGGAACCATCCTGTTCAGGACGCCGTGGATACAAAAAAGAATTGGCGAAAGTTCTCAATTGTTCGACGGCATGGGCAACCACTGACGCAAAGGACTGTAATCAGATACCTAGGGATCTGGCAAGATCAGTATCTATATTTTAACAAACATGTTGATGCTGTTCTGGCCAGGACCCGAGGTGCTTTTGCTCTTACAAAGAAACTGTTTTACAAAAGATGCGAGAGTGAAGGTAACCTGCTACATGGCCCTCATACGGCCATTGCTCACCTATGGCTGTCCCGTGTGGTTCAACGTGAGTGCTAGATTGATGGGTGTTTGAAAGGGCCTGTCTTAGGACTTGCCTTCGCCTCTACACAACACCAGAGTCCCAGTACATAAGATTCTATTCCAATGAGGTTCCAAACAACAGGGCGAACCTGATACGAGTGGACAATTTCGTGGTGAAGTTGATTCGAGGCCACACTGCGAGACTCGATTAATAACTAATACGAGAGGGTAGGTTATAACGACTTCGTCCACCCAGAAGCTCCATTTCGAAAGGCACTGTCTGATACAAAATGAAAATGCGTTACCGCTTCTGTTTCACATAGCCAGGTCAACTGTGAATGGGTGAACCAACCACGACAGTTTCGTCATACAATGAACTAAGGAAGGCCTCCTCCGCTTCAGTAGGGCGGTTTCAAGAAGCTATGTTAGGGACAAACACCCTCTTCAAACCCTGTAGACCCGGGTTAAAAATTTGTCGTGCGTATCCACGAATAAAGGAGCAGTCGGTCACAGTCTTGCGGCAGTAATGTTGCATTCATAATCTATTTTCGACCTTGTTCTGTTATTAAGTCTTTCCAAGTTTTCTTATCATACAATCGTTCACTTTAATCCATATTGTTAGCTTAAGTCGAAAGACATAGAATAAGATAAGGTTAGGCTTAGAGTGCCTGCCGAGGGCCTGCAAGTTAGACATAGAAACACTGTTCGTCCAACTAGTTGTAAGCATCCTTTAAAAAAAAGGATCTATTCTTGGACCATAACTACTTGCAATGTTCATAATGTTGTCTTTTTGTAAATATCATTTGTAAATATCATATCTTTGTAGACGATGTTCAAATGCACTTAGGTTTTCCCCTTGGTATGGTTCAAGACTCGGCTGGTAAAATGAACGAGGATTTTTACGAGTTCTATTACGAGGGCTATTCAAAGTGCTTTCATACTCAATCCTGTCAAGACCAAAGTCATAACATTTTCTAAGCATCCGCCCTCTTTTTCCCATGTCCCGCCTATAAGACTTAACTCTATCTCTGTTGAATATAAAACAGTGTCTAATAGTGTGCTAACATAGGCAGATCATATCTAAGAGGTTTGTCAAATTCCTACCTCCCGCTCATATCAACTTAAGACTTGCCATAGCTTTCATCGTGGCCATCTATGGCTGCGAACTGCCTTGCGAATGTGATTACCTTTCTTTTAAAAAGCTGCTTAAAACAATTAATGCAACAGTGCGTTAGGCTTGCGCAGACAAAGCATCAGTGAGGTAACCCTCTCCTGCGCAAATGGTTTTTACAGGAATTTAAAGAAATTATCGGATCTGGGAGAACCTCTCACTCCAATCAGCTTCATTAGAAAATAACTAGAACTAAGCCCGGGACAGAACCTGAACTTTATGGTTTTGGGTAGTTATTGGGGCAGCGGCAAGGGCCCTGTTGACGATACTGCCCAAAGAGCGATTAACAACATAACACGGTACTGTGCTACTGGAAAACAATTTTGCAGACCCACTTCAAAACGTTACAATAGACAGCTACAATTTCGAGGCAGTAAAGGAGTTTGTCTAACTCCGGGCCAACGTAAACTCCACGAATGACTTCGTAGTGGAGATCCGACGTAGAATCGCCCTTGGCAACTGATGCTACTTCGGTCTGCGAAGTCGAGAGACTCCTGACTCGAAGGACCAAATTCATGCTCTATTCTGCCAGTCCTGCTTTATGGAGCCGATATCTGAACATTAAGTAAGACTGCAGAGCTGGTTCTTGCTGGCTTCGAAGGAGAAATGTAGGATGAGACCCACCATGGTTCGTCTGCCTGATAAATGAAAAAATGAAATGACAGTTGCACCAAGAAGTGAGGTTTCCTAGAGGTAATCAAATGTGTGATGTGGCCCGTGGCATTGTGGGAATGCGCCCCGTCCCTTTCAAGCGCACTGACATTGGTAGCCAAACTATTCCTCCTGTACTACACTCTCCAAGCATGTAGAGGAATGAGGAATACCAAGCTAGCACCATAAGAAGGCGTGCTCAATATATCCCTCATCTTGGTACCTGGTCTCAGATACATCCCAGGAAATGAAAAGACGGATGAAATGGCTAGACGAGGTTTCTTCCTTCAAAGCTCGCTTGCAAGGGAGGGGTACCTCTACAAGAAGTGAAGCCAAACATTTCTAAGCACTTTCAGATTGCTTACCGCAGTTCGGCCAGAATTATAACCTCTGCTGATTTTAGGAAAAATCTGGCTCTTATAGTCGGGTGGTGCTAGAACAAACGATCTCCTACATCAGAACTGACATAGTATTGCAAGACTGGTGGTGGTCTATACAGGACAATGGCCGATAAGAACTCATGCCGAAAATATTGGGTATCCCAAACCACTTGGCTTGGCAGACCCTTCTTTAACTCACTTGATGAGATTTCAAGAAATTTAACTTCTTCTTTGTGTGGCGCTACAGTCCGGGGTGGACCTGGGCCTCAACCAACATGCCTCTCCAACTAGCGCGATCCCTGGCTAGCTGTCTCCAGTTTCGCACACCAAGTTGGTTGAGGTCCTTCTCCACTTGGGTGCGCCACCTTAAGCGCGGGCGTCCTCTGTTGCGTTGTCCCACAGGTTCGGATTCGAAGATTCTTCGGGCCGGAGCTCTGGTGTCCACACGCTCTACATGACCTAGCCACCGTAGGCGTTGGATCCGTAGACGCCTAACTAGGCTCATGTCGCTGTACAGCCCGTACAGTGCGTGGTTGAATCTTCTCCTCCAGAACCCGTCAACACAAACAGGACCAAAGGTCGTGCGTAGAACTTTTCTCTCAAAGAGACCAAGGACTTCTTCATCCGCTTTCGAGATTGTCCATGCCTCCGCGCCGTATAGCAGGACTGGGTTGATCAAGGTCTTATACAGAGTCAACTTAGTTCTTCGAGAGAGGGCTCTATTACTCAATAGCCTCTTGAGCCCGAAGAAACAGCGGTTGGCAAGAGTTATCCTACGTTTGATCTCGGTACTGATGTTGTTTGTACAATTTACTCCGGAGCCGAGGTAGGTGAAGTGATTGACTACCTCGAAGTTATAGCTGCCCATTGTGACGCTCTGTCCAAGACGTCGATGTGGAATGTCCCTCTTTGAGGCCAGCATATACTTCGTTTTGCCCTCATTCACCGCCAGACCCATTTTAGCCGCTTCCGTCTCAATGTTAGCAAAAGCCTCACTGACGGCTCGCTGAGTTCTGCCAATCACGTCAATGTCATCGGCGTATGCTAACAATTGCACGGACTTCTGGAAGATCGTGCCTCTAGTGTGGGCAAGAAATTTAACTAATATCCTTAAATAGAATCCCCAGTGTGGTTTTAAGGAGATCTCAATTTTAGCTCTCCCCTAGAGCGGTGGCAAGCGCTCTACCAACGGCTGGAGTCAATTGCCAAGTTAGTCCTTCATCTTCCTCACCGGCTGCCCTTTTGCAATTCACAAAAATCGAGTCCATTCGCCGAATCAAAGCCATCACTTATCGTCCCCACTTCCGTCTCAAATTTGTCACACCAGAGACCAACTAAACCCTCCTCTCCAATCAATCATCGTCGCATTGTCCACACTTTGATTGAATTCCCAAACCAACCGATTTCACTTCCATTTCCCAACTCATTCGACTCACCGCACCTCCTCCGTCCGCCGCAACCACTCTCCGCTCTAGGGCTACCATCCTCATCCACCGATTCTAGGCCAAAGATACCGCTTCATTCAAATCGCCTCCAACTCGCGTCGAAGAAGCCAACCACCACCACTCGGTGGAACTGGAAATAGAGAAGTTCGTGGGCGGATATGAAGCAGCTTTCTCGGATTTGTCCGCACGGCCGAGACAATGCAAGGAGGCATCTTCCACTAAATGCTTCCACCAACACGGCGTCGTCCAAATGAAAACCATAACTCACAGCAACCAGTAACTGACCTTTGGTATCCTTCGGTCACCGCCCACTCGCCTTTGTTGCATTCAGCATCCAGCGCGACCGAGGGTGGGTGCGAGTGCCTCGTGCAAACGTTCGAAATCTCGGCCGGCCATCACGCTTCGATATGCAGGCCTTCGGCAGCCGATATATCGCATCGGCCCGCGAACGGCCACGCTGCGCCGAGTGGAAACTCGATCGATATCATCGGAATGCGACCGGTGAATTCGGATTGTTTGCCGAAAAAAAAGGAAAACTTCATCAATCTCCATCGACTGGGGTTTCGGGAAAGCCACCACTCCGTGGAGACGAGCGCCTGTGCACGGGACGGGAACGTCTTTCTCTCGCTGCACAGATGGATACAATTGTTAATGGTTATTGTTATTATTCGGCGTTGCTCGGCTAAAGGTCAGGCTGGGAGTACGGCTGGCATGCCCGTCGCTGGGATTCCCAGGTGGCTGCGGCTTGATCTTTCGCCCGGCATCCTCGGGGTGTTTCCCTCCATTCACTGGGTATCGCGTACTTGAATCAGATCAGCGCTCAATCGCATCCGATTGGGAGCCGCAAACAGTTCGGCAGAAGGCTGTCGCCTCTCGGTCGGTATTCGTGCATGTGTCCGTGGCCGGGGTAATTACTGTCGAAATGACACCACCGGAGCAATGTGCATCCACTTAACGCCTTGTTCGCCATCGAACTGCACCCATCGCAGTGGCAGTGGCAGTCGGGGCGCTCTTCCTCATTACAGTGCGCCGTCGTTGGCGTCACACCGAATGCAGTAGTCCGCGCACGGAAGTGCCTCTGTCTGGGTAGTTGGTGGATGCATCCTTTGGTGCGGTTGTCACAATCAGCGCGGTAAACACCTCCATCATGTCCGGCTGTGTGTAGCAACCAAATAGTTATCGACGTGCCGAGAGTATGCCAGCCAACATGCGTCTGCCACTGGGACTGCCGCTGTTGTACACTGGGCACTGCGTATGCGTGACACATTCTGCTGAGCATTTACTTGGAACGTCAGCGTCGTAGTCGCAGCGCTAATAAACCAATTAAAATTGTTAAACGATTGCCGGGAGATGGCGTGTGGTGGATGCGGCGTGAGGCGGGGACGTTCGCAGGCACATGACATTCGTAAGAGTAGGTTTGCGGGGACCTTGGCATGCGTTGAGATGCTCCCTTGAGGGGTGCACATTGAGTGCGGCTTGAAGTAGGCACTGCTTGTGGTTGCTGCCAAAGATCGAAGGAGAAAGGAGGTAGAAGGGTGTTCTGCTATAAAACGTGAATATACAGAGTGGTGTCTTTATACTTCGAAGGATGAACAATTAGCTTTATCGCCCGATTCGCTAGAAGAAGACTGAGCAAATGTCAGGTGAAAAACTCAGGCCTCAATATTTGCAAAGCACATGGGAAATAACGTTCCCGCCTTGTCACATCACAAACACTAAACGTTTGCTAGAAGATGGAACATAGAATAACAGCTGCATTGCCTGAGTCAAATTCATCGCATCCCTGTGAAGAAACTATGAAAGCAAGTCTTTGAATTCAGCGTCTTTCAGCGAAAATTTGAACATTTGAACTTATTTAGATCCCCGTCTAGCTGCGTGCACCACCGTATGCGTGGTCTTCCGTGGTCTTCGACTCCAACCCCGAGGGACAACGCGGTAAGCCCTCGGGGTTGGAGTCGAAGACTTTCCGGGCCGGAGCATTGGTGTCCATTCGCTCGACGTGACCTCGCCATTGAGGCGAGAGATTCAAACTCGTTTGACCAGTTCGATGTCGTCGTACAGCCGGTACAGTCTCCTCCTCCAAGCACCATAAGTACATACGAGGCCAAAGATAAGTCGAAGAACCTTCCACTGGAGGCGCACAAGAATATCCTCGCTCTATTTAGTGTCCATGCTTCTGCGCCATACGGCAGGACTGGGACTATCAGGGTCTTGTACAGAGATACCTTTGTTCTTCGAGAGAGGACTTTATTCCTCAGTGTCATAGCGAGTGCGAAAGTGCAGCGGTTGGCCAACGTGATCTTCTAACGTTGGAGCCTTGGTAGACAAAGTCTTGTACTACCTCGAAGTTGTAGCTGTCTATAGTGACGTTTTGTCAGAGACGTCGGTGTTGGTGGACCTTTTTTTGAAAAGAGCATATGCTTCGTCTTACCTTCATTAACCGCCAGCCCCATCTTGGACGCTTCCTTCTCGATGCTCATAATCTTCCCACTGACAGCTCGTTGTGTTCTCCCGATGATGTTAATGCCACCGGCATATACGAGCACGGACTTGTGCCGGATCGTTGCTCTGGCGTTGGCGTTTGAGTTCCGCACGATCTTCTAGCGCATGATGTTACAGACATTGGTTGACAGTGCGTCGCCTTGTCTAAATCTTTTTTTGACATCAAAGGTCTCGGTACAACTTCGATCAACATTGACGGAGCATCGGGCATTCTCCATTGTCATTCTGCGAAGACAGATGAGTTGGACATGCCAAACCTAGACAAGGCACACTGATATTGAACGTAGGGCTTAAGACGTTTACACAGAGCAGCAGAAGACATTATACGATCTACTCAGGAGACTTATCCCCTTGGCACAGTATAGTTTAGTTTCTTTAGGATCAGGCAAGCGATGCTAGGACTGAACCATAGCTGAAGAACACGTCTTCAACTCCTTATCATAGCATTCCCTGTGGTTAGAGTAATATCGTTTGTTTCTCTTTTTCAAAAGATAAACAATCATCCACCACCGGTCTCTTATCCATTAAATTAAACACTTGTAGGCAGGAGGAACACCTGTTTCGCAGATCTATGGTCGCTTTCCCAATTCTCGCCAATTTCATTTCAGGATTGCTCTTTATCTGCTCGCAAAGCCAATTAGCAAGTTCAAGTTTGTACCTTCAGTGGTACCAGGGTAAGCTCAGACCCTTCATAACCATTAAGAGCATGGGGAAGTTGTCCCGTGTGTTTTGTCTTAGGGCCAGTGGGAGCACCTGAGGACCTTCATCTTGACACTGGCACAGCCGGAGCCAGGAGCTCCATATACATCTTAGGGCTTATTCAGGTTGGTGTTGGCCAGGTTATAGTTGTCCAGGCAGTGAAAGCAATGGTTAATATGCTTTTGTCTGTTAGTTGGAATGAATTTTGTTGGCATCCCAATAACCTAACCTAACCTGAGACGCTGGTCTTTTGTCGGCTGTAGCGCCACACATATAGGGGCAAGTGTCGTGCTCATGAGTCCGTAAAATGCTGATGATCCCCACTAGCATTTGATATTCCAAAGGAACCCTAGCAAAGCCAGCAGAGTTACGAATGACACGATCACTTCCAGTTTTTGAAGGATCCAGCAAGACGGTCGTAGATAGTTAGGTGCTTGATCACGATGTTAGATGTGAAAGAAGAAGCTTTTTGAATGATTTGAGGTGCAGGACGCTAAGATTTGGGACCCAATTGTGGCACACTTGGACAGAGTGAATTCGATGTTGTGTTGAAAACCGGGGGTTATCGTCTTTACAGTCTGGTATAGCTCAGACATTATGTCTGAGAAAACCGAGGGGATTGTTGTTCAAGTCGGTGCAGCTATTGGGATACGCTGATGACATCGACATTATTGCGCGGTCCCAGCGTGCCGTTCTGGAACCTCACCACCACTCACCATCTGTTCATCGATTTTAAAGCCGCATACGACAGCATTCATCGCAAGGAGCTATTCGAAGCGATGGCCGAATTCGGGATCCCGGGAAAACTGATCCGGTTGTGTCGCACCACGCATACGCGATACACCGTGCAGTTCGGTTCAAAAACCTCTGAGCCGTTCGAAACCTGCACCGGATTTCGACAAGGAGATGTGCTGTCGTGTGATTTCCTCAATCTGGTACTGGAGAAGATAGTGCGGCGGGCAAAAGTCAACACGGAAGGCACTATCTCCTACAAGTCAGTCCAGCTGTTGGGATACGCGGATGACATCGACATTGTCGAGCGGTCCCAACGTGCCATCGCGGAAGCTTTCACGGCAATTGAGGAACAGGCGAAACGAGCTGGTCTTAAGGTCGACGAGGACAAAACAAAATATATGCTGTCGAGCAAACAACGATCCGCCGCACACTACCTAGGCCAAAACGTCACAATCGTTAGCTACAATTTCGAGGTATTAAGGGAGTTTGTCTACCTCGGGGCAAACGTAAACTCCACGAATGACATCGTAGTGGAGATCCGACGTAGAATCGCCCTTGACAACCGATGCTACTTCGGTCTGTCAAAACAACTGGGCTCGAAACCCCTGACTCGAGGGGCCAAAGTCATGCTCTACAAAGACCCTTATTCTGCCAGTCCTACTTTATGGAGCCGAAAGCTGGACATTAAGTTAGGCTGCAGGGCTGATTCATGGTGCCTTCGAAGGAAAAATTCTACGTCGGATATATGGTCCCGTCTGCGAGGAAGGCGAATGGAGGAGAAGACACATCCGCGAACTCTACGAGCTGTACAAGGATGTGGATGTAGTCCAGAAGGCAAAAATCCGTCGACTACACTGGCTTGGCCACATCGAGCGAATGGACAACAACGCTCCAGCAAAGAGGGTCTTCGAATCCGAGCCTCCTGGTTCGAGAAGGAGAGGAAGACCGAACATCCGCTACAGAGACCAAGTCATCGCGGATGCAAGACAGCTTGGCCTTGAGGACTGGAAGCAGCGTGCCCAGGACAGTCACCGACGGAAGGCAGCGAATATCCTCCCGTACGATCAACCACCTCTTGAATCGCGACAATAAGATGGTAGTCCGCTTTCAGGTTTCGTTTACAATCTTTATTTACTTAAAACTATACAATTGTTTCCTTAATCTATCTTATAACTAACATCCAGTTAAATTCATATATATGTGTATCGAAACTCCAAAAAAAAAAGAAAAAAAATAAAATAATAATGGTATCACAAGTGAACCGTCTCGTACTCGAACCGTGTCTCCGCCGATCGGATACGAAAATTTCCGCGCGCACCAACGCACACGGCCACCGCCTAAGCTTGTCGCAACTATGTTTTTTTCTGTTCAATACTTTGTTTTGTAACCGCCTGGGTTAATACTCGCGAACTTCGCTGCCCACCACAATACATAAATATATATATAAATACCCTGGTCTTGGATTTATTTAGCCTTTATGCTGTAAATCCTCCGCTTGACACGTTCCGGAGTCGCCTTAATTCACGATTGTCTCCGCGCTCTCGCTCGGTTTCTTGACGGCAATTATCTTCCTGTACGGCTCGGGCGCAAATTCTTCTCGACGTGCAACAGCTTCTTCTGATAGTGGGGAAAGGAAAAACCTCGAATCGCTGAAATCAGTGGAATAAACAAACTGGTTCCTGCTCAAACATAACTCCTTCCTACCTTTCTTCTCTTGTTTTAAAAATTAACTCCACTAAACCACTGTCAAAAAAAAAACCACACTGCACTACTCCTTTTTTTTCCGATGCACCATCTATACTCCACGAGTTAAGTTTGTGACTGAAGTGGATGGGTTCGGCCTTCCTCCGCATCGGCTGGTTTCTCCCTTTTGGAGAGTTGCGGTTCTCCACAACACCAGGCCATCTGCAGAGCCGCTAATTCCCATTACCACTTCAGCCAACTCAAGGTCATGGAACCATAAAAAGTAGACTTGGACGCTACCAAAAAAAAGTGATGAGCGCACCCACGGGATTCGAACCTTAGCCCCAATGGCTACCGAGCTAGCACTAGGACCATGGACCTAAGACTTCCGCTAGCGCCACATCAGAATAAACAAGTGTCGTAGCAATATACGCTCCCACTCTACGATTAAATGAATAGAGATCTTGAATTAGGCGAAAACCTTTACCGCTTCTGGACGTAACAAAAACTTAGACTTGCGTCCACTTTTTTTATAACCTGCCCGTGGTCAACGGGGTTACTAATTCCCTAAATCAAGACACAGCACGGAATGAAGGTATAGGGGTAGAGAGGGAGAGGAGGTTCCTGTGGACATTGGTCTGCGGCAGTGGGAAATATTTGGTTGGGAAGAGCATTCCATAGTGGCGTAGTGCGGCTGTAAAAAGGGTCTCTAAAGTTCACTGTGCGTCCGAAAGCTGGCTTAAGTACAAACTGATTGTCATTCCTGGTACGTCGATGTTCGAGCGAGTCTAATAACCCCGTGATATCGTTGTCTCCTCTAAGTTTTATCGCTCTTTTTCGGAATCTGTCTAAGAGGTGTAGGGTGGTCTTGGAGGCACCAGACTAGATATGAGAGCTATACTCGAGCTTAGGACGAATATAGATGAATGCCATATCAGAGGGGGTGAAATATTTCTTGCATCGATTAAGGAAACCTAAACATTTCGCAGCATTTTTGGCGACCTCGAATATGTGATCGTTCCAACTAAGTGTTGTATTGATGTACATACCGAGGATGGAAAGTTTGCCTGTTTCGTCGATACAAGCGCCATTCATGGATAATGGCTGATTATCAGGGGTTCGCTTTAGAGACAGCAGACAGCATTGAGTTTTGGAAGCATTGGAATCCACCATGTTGCTCTTAACCCAGTTCAATCATGCTGTCAAGATCGGAATTCAATGTGCTTGACATACGCTGTGGTTCTAATGCTACGTCCGGAGGGCAGGGTCGTGAATTTTGGAACAAATATGAGGATACTGTCATCAGCGAAGGAGTGGATTGGATTAGAAGTGGCAGACAGGATCATTTATAAAAATGCGAAAGAGTGTGGGAGACAGAACTGAGCCTTGAGGGACACCAGCATTTATTTTGTGAATACCAGGCTTGAACCCATCCACGGCTCGAAAGGTAGTTCCTAATCCATAGAAGAAGTGATTCATCAACGCCTTAGCCACTCATTTTCGACAACAGAGCTTGATGCCAAGCCCCGTCAAGGATGAATATAGAATACTGGACGGTCGGATCAGTTGAAACGATCACTTCATGCTGCTTAAGCTTAAGTCACATTCCATATCAATTGCAGACCACCCCTAATCAGCGGCCCCTTTCTCAAATCAGTTGTTACCATTCCAAGAACGGTTCACGTTCAAATGCAACTCGTAACAAAGGACAACGGTTTGAGCTCATTAATCATGTCCAATCGATGGAAACATCCCCAACACGCACTCGCCTTGAGCTGCACCACCTGGCCTCTGCTTGTTCACTCGAATATTAATAATTCATTGTGCACTGCCAATCTTGGTCAACATACGAGGACACAACGATGACAATGACAACAGCGACAACGACCATCCAGCAGACAACAACGATGCGAGGTGTAGTCCTTTTCGATTGCCTCCGCTTGACCAACCACAGAACAAGGCACTGAATTATGGCTCTGGCCAGCAAAAAGATCACGAAAATCAGATCCCTCAGCCAGAGCGCAGCACACACGCGCGCACCCAGCGTCCAGAAGCGTAAATTACTGCACTCCAGGTAGCCGCCATCCGCAGTGCTTCTGTTCTGGACCGAATCCGCGAGTCCAAGCAAAGTGGCAATACGAAGTCAGTGCTTCAGCCCCTGGGGCGGACAAGGGCCAACACCAAACGCTGAATTCCACAGTGCGGCGATGTGTGCGCCGTCGCACAGCCGCGCCGCCCCGTACGGCCTTTTAATTTAAACCGAGCCACCGGAGAGCCCCTGCCCGCAGCGACAGAGGCGGGACACTGCCGGGACAGGCGGAATCGAATATTTCGTGCATCTTTTACAAATTATGGTTAATTAAAATTTCTGTATTAAATATGACACAATGCTCTGAATTCCAATGAAGATCGAAGATCGAGCAGAGCGATCTGACGGGCAGGGATCACGTCCGAGCTGGTGTTGTGCGCGGCGGCGGATCCTGTGGATGGACGCTGCTGCTCGGGAATATTTCGCGTGTCTGTTTGGCAATTCTTCGGATGCGATACGATCTGATCGATATGGTGATGGACCTATACAAAGTCGATCAGTTTTTGGGCTCAACTCGACTCGGCGTTGGTGCTTGTTGTGCTCGTCGCTGGTGCCGGTCGATGGTATGAATAAGTGTCCTCGATCGTCGATCGTAATTATTTCGATTGAGAGTCAGAGATAAATGCTGCTCCGCGAAAGGATTTCACAAGCGGCGTGCGTGCGTACGGAGGGACGGAGAGTCGGACAGCAAGATGGAACGACAGACGATCAATTGCCATTGCTGCTGCCCGATCGCGGTCATTGATATTGATATATTCCGATGGAATATTAATAATGTTAAATTGTATTTTTAATTAACCGATGATATATAGAATATCACACGGATACGTGTGGTTTGCCTTTGAGGGGCGATCGCTGTGCTGCCCTGGCAGGGACGTTGGGTATTGTTCGATGCGGCGTGGGTCGGGGGACGGAGCGGGCCATCGGTACGTCGGCCATATATGGATGGAGATCACTTTGAAGATCGACATACAGCCGAAATAATTTTCGAATATTTCATTTGGCTGACTGGGCGCTGGTATTGGCTTCGGCCTTTTTTGGAGGTTTCTTTGTGAATTTGAAGCCTGTGGACAGTTGCTGCAGGAAGTTGATTGTCGCTTGAATTTGACGAAAAAGAAAAGTTTGAAGTATTTCATGGTTACGAAGAGAGAGAGAGAAGAGATGAACTTTGGGGATTTTTTAGTCTCCAGGAAGTGAGTGCGTGTGCAGCAATTGACGGTCAACAACACTCGCCACCAAGTGCGCCATGTTCTTCAGTATTTGTAACGCGACTTAGATGAGTAACACTAGTGAAATTCGAGATGGTGTTGATGAAGGTTACGGGGTTTCGTTTAGTAACGTCACGTGCATAGTGCTAATAGCGAGTGTGAGTGTTTCGACGTGTGAAGCGCTATCAACCTGGACTCAAGCACTGTCACAGAAACTGCAGTCTCATAATGAAATTACCGGTACCCCGAACACAATTTCGAAATGAATGTATCAACACCCGGCACGAGATCAAGAAGACTCAAATCAACAAGAAGATACTCACAAAGATTGGACCTATCTCTTCTAATGTAGAGCTTGGTTGCAGACAGACTTCTGGTGATACTGACAGACCATGGCATCGGATTCTAGGTCGATGACGTGGTCATCACACCGAAGAGACGCTAAGTGACATCATTTTCGGTTGGGCAAGTGTAAGTTCCGCCAAAAGCTCCCATAATATTACTCCCTTGTCCTTTAACACCTCGGGAGGGCATTGTGGCGTCAACAATGCCTGCGTGCCATCTCGTTGGAATTTCCGCAACGCAATTGAGCTCCCTCCAACTCATTCCTAACGAACTCGATTCCTCTTCAACTGTTCTGCGTCCTGTTTTCCTAGGGCGTCCCGCTGTGCGGCCTGCCTGCGTAAGCCAATTCCACTGCATGGCGTACTTCGCAAATGGAATTGTCTTCACGCTGTAGGGCGTGCCAATCCACTGCCCCTTTTTCCTTCGTATTGTTATGTTTATAGGTTCCTGACCCGTTGTCAGGTACAATTGTTCGTTAGAGATACGGTTCGGCCAAAAAATCCTAAGGCTGTTTCTTAAACATCTTTTTACGAAAGATAGCAGCTGTACAAGGATGTCGATGTAGTCCGGAAGGCAAAAATCCGTCGACTACACTGGCTCGGCCACATCGAGCGAATGGACAACAACGCTCCAGCAAAGAGGGTCTTCGAAACCGTGCCTCCTGGTTCGAGAAGGAGAGGAAGACCGAACATCCGGTACAGAGACCAAGTCAACGCGGATGTAAGACAGTATGGCCAGTATTTCGCCAGGTAATGGTGTCCACTTTCCAGATACTGCATCCATATAGCAGCACCGATTCTACGTTGGAGCGGAACAGTCGCAGCTGATGACATTGCTTTTCCAGATCGAGGATAGCATTCCGAACGCAGCTGTAGCCTTCCCGATTCTGTTGCACACATCCAGTTCGGTGCCACCGCGATTACCCGAGACCACACATCCTAAATATAGTAAGCTGTTAACTTTCTCGACTTCCTGTCCGGCAATGTTCAGTTGGGCGCGGTTGCCAGAAATACTAAGTCTTTGCCGTGTTTGTTTGGAGTCCCACTTTGGTTGCCTCTGCTCTTAGATTATGGGCCATCAAATGAAGATCTATTATCCGATGCGAAAGGAGACAAACATCATCAGCGTAGTCAAGGTGTTTATGATAAGATGCCATAGTCCATCGAATGTCATAAATTCCGTCCATCAATGCCGCACGGAGTATATCGCTGATAACCACCAGAAATAATAGTGGTGACAGTATGCAACCTTGGGGCACTCCACTTTGGACATCGATTTCCTCTGACAACTTACCGTTGTGCAAGACGTGTACATACTACCTTCATATGTAGTTTTACAATACCTATGAGTTTTTCCGGAAGGCCTCTCCTGCGCAAGGCCGACCAGAAAGCATCTCGATTCAAGCTATTGAAGGCATTCTCAAAGTCGATGAACAATACATATAGGGGAGACCTACCATATACACAACGCATTGTACAATAATGATCCGTAAGATGTTTATGTGGTCGATGCAGGAGGATCCAACGCGGAAACCTGCCCAATCTAAATGCTCCTTGATTCGTTCCAGAACTACTCGAGTTATTATTTTAGGATAATGCTGGGAGAACGCAAATACCTCTCAAGTTTCGGCATTCCATAAGGTTTCCCTTTTTTGGAAGCCCATAATATTATTTAAGAGAAAATTAAAAGTAGTAGCTACTGAAATCAATGATATATGATATAAGTCCTAGAGAGCTTACCTCTCTGGAGAGGCGAGTGACGCAAAGTCTCACTTGGGTCCTATTGGATCCATTCTGATAACCATGAAGATGTAACCTTTTGTTGTCCTACTCGGTAATTACTGTAGGAGCCTCCGAGTGTACAGATGTTGTGCTGTGTTGTCCAGCCAATTCGGAGGTCTTGACAAACCTTTAAATGGAATTTAACTGGATATCTGATATGTCTTGGAGATTATGGAAGAAGAAATTTCCCGGTGTTCTCTGTCGCAGTGTGTAGAGACTGGGGCAGTGACAAGAGCAGTGGGAAGTGTCCTCAATCTCTTCTTTGTCCCAACAGCGTCTGAATATGGTGCCAGTCTCATGTCTGTTCATTCTATCTCAGATGATAATGGTCAGTTAGAGCCCTGACTACCATCCGCAGCAGCTGCATTGGAGAAGTGTGTCTGGCTTGGCGGAAGTATATCTAGCCCATAATTCCGACTGGTCTCACAGGTGGGAAGAGGGTCCGACTTTTTATGTGCTAGTTCCATGATTCTTTTGTCCACCTTAGCAGGGGGTTGATGGCAGCATGTGGACTAATTCGGACCCTTTTCTAGCAAATTCATCTGCCATCACTTTGCTGTCTGTGTCCTTAAGACCCGGGACCCAGGATAGAGTTGCGAGCCAAGAACCTTGAGCTTTTCGCGACACCTTGCGACTAGCTTCGACTTGATATCTTTAATGGTCGCTTGACTATCAATTAGAATGGTAATATCAGCCCTCGGCATTTTCGACAATGATACCATTTTGAGCGCCTCTTTAACCGCCAGGCCCTCCACTTGTAAAAAAAAACTTCCGTAGTCAGGTAGTCTAATCGAGCAAGGCGTAAGAGATAAGCAGGTAGCTGATACGTGCACTAACGATTTGCAAATGAATTCTGTCTATGTCCAAGCATCTAAGGTACACTATATAGCAATCGTTAGACGCACGATATGGAGCGACCAAAAGGGATCAGTCCGAGGGAGACACTCAAAGAAATGTTAGCAAGCCTCTGTATTGCAGGGGCCGTGAGAAACCCATTGAACTGCTGCCAAGGATGTGCTTTTGTAATGTACTCCACAATGAATCGCATGTGAAAATCATTGCGGAGTATATTGCAGACAGCCTGGGACAAGTTTTTTTAAGAGAACGTAAGTACTAGACTTAGGACCAAGTGTTGACACGTCGATGATCTTCTGAAGATCGGTAGTGACAACAGCTCTTCTTCATTGAGTTGTACGTCATGGCAGCTTCCTCCAAGAGGATTTCAAGCTGAGGGCATTAAAGTTGTTCTGACAAGGTGATGGCACAGAAAAGTCAATGGTGCCACAGAAGGTTCTGCCGTTGATGTTATGACTCAATGACGTGGGAGGAGGAGACCCAGATTCGGTTAAGAAAAAAACTCAGAACCTTGGCCGTTCAATAGATTCCGCATGGGCCATGTCGGAAGGGAAGAGGTGCACCAAGTACTGTGTTCCAAAGTGTATCATCCTGAGGCTGGTAATGAGAAGAGACACGAAAGAAGGGTTCAGTCCATAATAGGAGCTAGATTCTTCAGCGTTTCTTCAGCAAAGGTTTTCTTAATGAGCATTGCATTGAAAATGGTATGAAGCATGCGACCTCTGTTTGCGAATGAACCCCTTCGGACGTCAAGACACATTTTGTGCTTTTCTCGAACGATATTGGCAGCTCGGACATACTTAGTCAGAGGATCCGAGCCAGAGCAATTGCTGCCTTCCATCGGTGACTGTCCTGGGCACGCTGCTTCCAGTCATCAAGACCAAGCTGTCTCACATCCGCGTTGACTTGGTCTCTGTACCGGAGGTTCGGTCTTCCTCTCCTTCTCAAACCAGGAGGCTCGGATTCGAAGACCCTCTTTGATGGAGCGTTGTTGTCCATTCGCTCGATGTGGCCGAGCCAGTGTAGTCGATGGATTTTTGCCTTCCGGACTACATCCACATCCTTGTACAGCTTGTACAGTTCGCGGTTGTGTCTTCTCCTCCATTCGCCTTCCTCGCAGACGGGATCATATATCCGACGTAGAATTTTTCTTTCGAAGGCACCAAGAATCAACTCTGCAGTTTTGCCTAGTGTCCAGTTTTCGGCTCCATAAAGCAGGACTGACTTTGGTCCTTCGAGTCAAGAATTTCGAGCGCAGTTGTTTTGACAAGCCGAAGTAGCATCGGTTGGCACGTCGAATTCTACGTCGGATCTCCACTACTATGTGATTCGTGGAGTTTACGTTTGCCCCGAGGTAGACAAACTCCTTTATTATCACGAAATTGAAGCTGTCGATTGTGACGTTTTGGCATAGGTGGAGTGCGTACGTCTTGGACAGAGCGTCACAATGGGCAGCTATAACTTCGAGGTAGTGAAGAACTTCACTTACCTCGGCTCCGGAGTAAATTGTACAAATAACATCAGTACCGAGATCAAGCGCAGGATAACTCTTGCCAACCGCTGTTTCTTCGGGCTCAAGAGGCTATTGAGTAATAGAGCCCTCTCTCGAAGAACTAAGTTGACTCTGTATAAGACCTTGATCAACCCAGTCCTGCTATACGGCGCGGAGGCATGGAGAATCTCGAAAGCGGATGAAGAAGTCCTTGGTCTCTTTGAGAGAAAAGTTCTACGCACGATCTTTGGTCCTGTTTGTGTTGACGGGTTCTGGAGGAGAAGATTCAACCACGCACTGTACGGGCTGTACAGCGACATGAGCCTAGTTAGGCGTCTACGGATCCAACGCCTACGGTGGCTAGGTCATGTAGAGCGTATGGACACCACAGCTCCGGCCCGAAGAATCTTCGAATCCGAACCTGTGGGACAACGCAACAGAGGACGCCCGCGCTTAAGGTGGCGCACCCAAGTGGAGAAGGACCTCAACCAACTTGGTGTGCGAAACTGGAGACAGCTAGCCAGGGATCGCGCTAGTTGGAGAGGCATGTTGGTTGAGGCCCAGGTCCACCCCGGACTGTAGCGCCACACAAAGAAGAAGAAGAAGGAGTGCGGCGGATCGTTTTTTGATCGACAGCATATATTTGGTTTTGTCTTCGTTGACCTTTAGACCAGCTCGTTCCGCTTGTTCTGCAATTGCCGTGAAAGCTTCCACTACCGTGCGTTGAGACCGCGCGATAATCGATGTCATCAGTTGAACTGACTTGTAGAAGATAGTGCCAAACAGGCCTACATTGTCCTATCTTCGGCAACAACCGAGGGTAATTAGGCCAGCCAACACGAACCCAAACCAACCCAGCACTGGATACCCCAGCCTTCGAATCCAAGCAGAAACCTACGAATATATTGGGTGGTGCTTCAGCCCAGGGCACAGGGCCTAACATCTCGGCAGCCACTCGTGTTGTGCGCTCTAATGTTGTCTCACGATTGGAAGGGCTTACACCCTTATGCCGACACCAGTTTGAGAAGCTTGTTCTTCTCCTTGAGCCGTGGCAGCGACTAGCAAGAGGTAATAATAAAATTATTTCGTCGTACTGACCAGGGTCGAGTCTAGACGTCGTTGTTCAAGTGCATTTGGGTCGATGCATATACCCACAACGCCACAAAATTTGGCTATGGTCTAGTATTCCTGCTTTTTGTGTGATTTTTCAAGAGTTTGTGAGTTGCTTCATTTTTGTTCGTCTGTCTATATGTCAGCAGCTGGAACTAGGCACCTCTATTTTATTCAGGAAATTAACCATAATAACAATTTTAACATTCTAACAATAAATCTTAAAGTAAGTGTTGTCCATCATTTGGCAACCTCTTAGTTCAACAAATTGGTATGGTCAAACTGATAAGCAGTGGAAAGAATCAATGGCAATGTAAAATATATGCGTATGTGTTCTTTTATTTTATAAAATATTTTTCTTTTCTTTTTACGACAAATAATTATTATTATATATTATTATATTAAGGAGAGCTGGATCGCTGCTGCCAATCTCGTCGACGTCTCTCACCAAAAGGAACGTTTTCAGCCAAGCCGGTACCGTACGGTGATGACAGGCGATGGCGTTGGTGGTTCTGACAGCGCATGAAGTGCGTTCAGCATAGAACCTACTGCAGGCTATTGTAGCGCTTGATATTTATTACTCCGCTACATGGCTCCCCCCGTTCTAGGGGCAAAGCGCGATGGTGGTTTGATAGTCCTCCCAGACCTCGTTGTAGGCCATGAGTTATTCGCTGATGATGAAACTTCCTTAGCTGAATTTTCCGTATTCGAGGTTAGTTTGCCTTCGGAGCTGGCCATTCTATAAGCTGGTTTGAGTCGCTGCAAAGATATGAAAACCTGTTTGTTAGGAAGGGCAACCTTGAAGGCATGGGGTTGGCGTTCGAGAACCGCATAAGGGCCAGAATACGCGGGCTGCAAGGGGCGCTGTGCATGATCGTTGCGCACGTAAACGTGCGATGAGGTTTTCAGTTCCCTTGGTATGAAAATAGGTTTCGAATTACGGCTGGAGTACGTTGGTGTGAGTTGCTGAAGAGTTTCCCTCAAATCCTGTATGAAGCTTACTGGTTCACTTGAAGCGCTGGATCGTTCGAAGAAATCTCCTGGCAGGCGTAGTTCGAGTCCGAACATCAGCTGTGCAGGCGTGGTGCCCGAATCGTTAACCATTGAGCGAAGTCCGAGGAGGACGGCAGGTAGGGCGGTTACCCAACTTCCAGAGTTGTGAGCGGTGAGTGCTGCTTTTAATGAGCGGTGCCAACGTTCCACCACCCCGTTGGCCTGAGGATGATAAGCCGTAGTATGAATGCGTTCGCAACCGAGTATTTGTGCAAATCTGTGAAACAAGGCAGATTCGAACTGGCGGCCTTGGTCTGTTGTCAAACGCTGTGGACAGCCAAATCGTGCCACCCAGTTGAACAGGAATGCATCGGCAACCGAAGTGGCTGTGATGTCCGCAAGAGGAATAGCTTCCGGCCAGCGAGTTGTTCGGTCGATGCATGTGAGCAGGTAGCTGAATCCTTTGCAGGTCGGCAATGGGCCGACGATGTCGATATGCACGTGCTCCAATCTATCAGCAGCTGCGAAAGTTCCCATGGGCGGGTTGGTATGTCTGCCCACCTTGCTCCGTTGACAATTATGACAACTCTTGGCCCACTTTCCGATGTCCACGTTCATTGCTGGCCAAAAGAAACGAAGTGCTATAGTTTTACGAGAGGCTCTTACCCCTGGATGACTGAGGTTGTGTACGGTTTCGAAAGCGGTTTTCCTGTATGCCTCAGGTATATAAGGGCGAGCCCGTCCCGTAGATGTTTCGCAGACTACTTCTGTATCGGAACCAGGAAGAACGAAATTAGCGAAATGTAGTTTTTGGCTTACCGATTTCAGTTTTTCCAGTTCTGGATCTGCTCTTTGGGCAGTGGCTATTGCATCGTAATCCATGTTTATTGGATTGTCAATAGCTGCAATCCGGGAGAGTGCATCTGCTGCGGCGTTCTCTGATCCGTTGACGTGGCGAATGTCGGTGGAGAACTGCGAAATGTACTCCAAGTACCGTTGTCGCTGAGGCGTCTCCGATGTTGATGGCGGGTTGCGAATGGCGAATGTCAGCGGCTTATGATCGGTAAAAATAGCACATGGTCGTCCCTCGATGAAACGTCGGAAGTATTCGATTGCTAGCTTAATTGCTAACAGCTCGCGATCGAATGTGCTTGACTTCTGTTGCCTCGCTGATAAAGCCTTGGAGAAGAATCCAAGAGGCTTAGATTTCCCGTCGACGACTTGTAGGAGTACTGCCCCGACAGCTGTGTTTGAAGCGTCGGTCATGAGGCGTAACTCGGAGTCTGGAAGCGGGTGTGCCAACGTGGCAGCATCCGCGAGGGCTTGGCGACAGCGAAGAAAAGCCGCTTCGGATGTCAGTGTCCAGTCCAGGGGAGTGTTGTCCTTTTTCTTTGAGCCCTGAAGCATTTTGCAAAGTGGTGCTTGGTCGGACGCAGCGTGCGGCATGCTTAACCTGAAAAAGTTAAGGGCGCCGAGAAATCGACGAAGTTCTGTGACGGTTGTTGGCCTTGGAAATTCTGCCATAGACTTGACGGAGTCCTTTGGTGGTCGAATGCCCGCAGAATCCACCTGATATCCCAGGAATATGGTTGTTTTCTTCCCGAATTCACATTTTTCCTTGTTCAGGGTGATGCCATTCTCGTCGAGCCTCCTAAAGACTTCTTCCAGGTGCTTCAGGTGTTCCTCTTGTGAGTTTGAAGCTATAAGCATGTCGTCAATATAGATAAAAACGTAGTCTAAATCACCGAATATTGAGTCGACGAAGCGCTGTTGGGTTTGAGCAGCGTTGCGGAGACCGAAGGTCATTCTCTCGAACTCGTATAACCCGAAAGGGGTTATAATTGCGGTTTTCGGTATGTCCTCGGTGGCCATGGGGATTTGATGATATGCACGAGCCAGGTCGAGACGTGTGAAAATGCATTTACCTGGTAGTATCAGTTGGAAATCCGTGAGACGTGGCAGAGGATACCGGTCGGGCAACGTTACAGCGTTGAGGCGTCTGTAGTCGCCGCAGGGTCGAATTGTACCATCCTTTTTTGCTACAATGTGGAGAGGGCTGGCCCACGGACTCCTTGATGGTCGACAAATGCCTTCACTGATCATGCGTTGGAACTCGGCTTTAGCCATCTTGAAGAACTTCGGTGGAATTGGCCTTGGGCGGCAGTAAACCGGGGGACCAAAAGTTTCCAGGTGATGCCGTACTGAATGCTGTGGTGCTCGAAGTGCGCTGAGCGGACGAGTTATGGCTGGGTAGCGCTGGAGCAGGCTGGAGTAGGCATCATTGTGGTTGAGGGCATTTAATGAAACCTCAGCAGGCGACGTGAGACAGTGTGGTGTGCTGGAGATGGTACCTTGATCGACGAGTCGGCGGCCATGAACATCGACGAGGAGGCGGAAGAAACATAAAAAATCTGCTCCCAATATTGAGTGTGGGATTGCAGCGCGGGTGAAGGTCCAACGGAATGTGCGTCCCATACCGAAATCCAAGGCAAGCGTTGTCGTACCAAAAGTGCTTATTTTAGTACCGTTGACAGCTTGCAGCGTGGTAGGCTCTGGTTGTAACTTTGCTGTGTTTTTGACGGACAAAGTTGATATAGAAGCTCCGCTATCTACGAGAAAACGGTGGCCAGAAATTTTGTCGAACATAAAGAGGCGATTTGACTTACCAGCAACTGTAGAAGCCTCACCTAAAGTTGCTGGTGGGCGTTTCCCTGATTGTATGTACATGGTAAACTGCACTTTTTTGCTTTTGAACCATATCGCCGATGGAACCAACAATGTCCGATGGTGTTGCGTTGATTTCCTTCTGACTTTGGACGACCGCTTGCCGTTGATTGGTGGAGGATTTTCGATTGATCTCTGAGCTGCTTTTCTATTGCTGCTAACCTCTGCAGAATGGTGTCCATATTCTCGCTACCGCGATTGGCTGTTGGAGTTGGAGGTGCGAGCGCAGCAATACATGTCGGTGATGGAGAGTGACTCATGATTTTATCAGCCACTTCCGCGAGGGTGTTGAGGTCGCCTGTGACCGATGACAATATCGCTCTCACGTGCGAAGGCAGGCGAGATAACCACATTACCTTGATGACTGTGTCTGGAGTGCCTGAAGAGCCGGAGAGATCGCGGATGCGCCGAAGAAGCTGAGAGGGCTGTGTGTCGCCTAGGTCGAGACCTTCTATGAGACGTTGCATACGTTGTTCCTCATTCTCTTCATACACTTTGATGAGTCTTTCCTTCACCTTCGTATACTTCTGGGTAGCCGGAGGACTAAGAAGGATGTCCGAAATTTGTTCGAGTTCCCTCCGATCGAGATTGGCAATGACGTACTGGAACTTTGTGTCTTCGTTCGGCTTGGAAGTCGAAAGAATAGCCTCTAGTTGTGCGAACCAGAGAGACGGTCTCTCGCGCCAGAACTGGGGCAGTCGAGAGGCCACAGAAAGTCCCGAGACAGCAATTGGTGCATCGGTTGGTTGTGATGCTCCTAGAAGGTTTTCCTTTTCGTCCGGCATTGTTTTTTTTTTTTTTTTTTTTGACAATCTGACCACGTGTTGGTCGATGATTGTAGCACGCGGCGCCTGCGAAAAAAACTCCCGTTAATCCTCACCAAAAATTCTTCCACTCGGGGTCACCAATGTAAAATATATGGGTATGTGTTCTTTTATTTTATAAAATATTTTTCTTTTCTTTTTACGACAAATAATTATTATTATATATTATTATATTAAGGAGAGCTGGATCGCTGCTGCCAATCTCGTCGACGTCTCTCACCAAAAGGCCGTTTTCTGCGAAGCCGGTACCGTACGGTGATGACAGGCGATGGCGTTGGTGGTTCTGACAGCGCATGAAGTGCGTTCAGCATAGAACCTACTGCAGGCTATTGTAGCGCTTGATATTTATTACTCCGCTACAGCAAAAACATTTGCTGTCCACATGTCCTTCTCTGAACAAGTTATTAAAATGACGTGTTCGAGCTTCACTTTGACGTGATTCTAGCTTCTCAGCAACCACTCTCGTGATGTAAATTCTATTGTTCTCTCACGATTGGAAGGGACCTACAGTTTTATGCCGAGTCCGAACGGCCAAGTTTGAGAAGCTTTCTCTAGACTCTAGTTGAGCATTGTCAGTGACTCGAAAGAGGTGGGGCCGTGAACATAATTTTTGTCGCACTGAGCAGGAATGGAACGAGATTGGGGTCGGAGCACCTATCTCCTCCAAAGTAGACCTTAGTAGTAGACAAACTTCTCGTGATACTGAGGGACCATGTCATCAGATTTTCGCTGCATACATTAGTTCACCACACAACGGTTGTTGTGATGGCTATCCAGGGGCGCCACTAGGAGGCTGTATGTCAACTTGACTTATGGACAGGCAGGGATCGCGCTGGCATCCTACCAGGTTGGGTGCAGTCAGCAACTTTGTCCTGTGTACATAAGCCCATGCCGCGTTGTCGCGTGCTAAAAATGCACGCAACAAAATACTCTGTTTCGTCTGCCCCAAATCGTGTTTCACATACAATGGTAAGGGGAAACCTCAAACACTTCACCAACGGCTACGCTAACCTGTCATCAGATTTTGGGTATAGCCTGATGACATGGTCATCACAGCCAGAGGCGAGGTGCAAGAGCCCCTAAGTGACATCATCAAGTGCTCCCATCGGTTGGGGAAGTCTAAAGTCCACCAAAAACCACCATAATACCATTTAAGAGAAAATGAAAACTGGTGCGACTGAAGCCAATAAGCCAGATACCCACAGCTCCAAGGGCCACCAGTAGTTTTAGTAATACTTTCCGTATTATTATTTTGTATTTATTGGTGTCACTATATCGTTGTTTGTTTTTGTCGGTTAGAAAGAAGAATATTGCCACTTTCAAATGGAAGCTTCTTAACCAACTTGAGCTCCTCATGCTCTTATTATTCATATTCACTGGCAGGTGTACGAATATTTGTTCCGGCACTTTCTCTTGTTTCCGTTTTGCTTGAGTTCTGTTCGTAGGACATCGACGTGATCTTATTCACATTCGTGACGTGAGTGACGATTGTGATGTCACATATGTTGCAGTCACAATTTTCCTGGCGTTGCTGATGATGGTAACGTGCTCTCGTTACTCTTTTAAAGTGATTTTCGTTACATCCGTGACGTTTGTGACGATTCGAAAAATTCAAGAACGTTCGCGAATCAGTTTAAATTTGTGTCATATTCGCAACAATCCCTGACCATTGAACGGCAATCAACTCTTAACCACCACTGTAGACCATGTCATGGTACAGTTCGAGCAATGAAAAGCAATTAACCATTCTCACCGTTCTCCCAACCATACGGTCCCTCCAACGGCCATCCATCACGGGGCGGCAGCTCCTCGCCCCACATCGGCACACCAAAAATTCAATCAATCGACGGCCTCCTCTGCATTCAAAGTGCACACACAACTCAGAATAGTTTTCCAAAAATCAAAATTCGACATTCAATAAATAATCGGTCCACACACACTCGCGGCCCCGGAATTCGCTCTTATGAAAACACGACATTCCAAAAATGTCCACCAACGAGACGCTCATTTATGGCCGCCGGTATGCCAACCACCGCACATTCAATCCCCCCCCCCTCGGCCGGCATTCGTGATGTGATTGCGATTTTATTTCGTCGAAACCGATCGCCTCTCTGTCTCCATTCCGCGAGGAGTGATGTCTGAAAAAGCACAACCACACGTCAGGTATTTCGGTGTGCCCGTGCGTCCGTGTGTGTAGTCAGTGCACGCTCGTCGTCAAACTATTTAGCCGCTCTAAGAGCTCGCAATTATGCGCCCCAAGTGAAAATGGACGTCAGTCGCGATCGGGCGCGGACACCAACCGTCAACTGATCGTCGAACTGAATTCATTTCGAATGCGATCCACGATCCATATCGTTATGAATCGGTCTGCCCGGCCCGGCCACATGAAACGGCCGCCGTATCAAAAGAGCGAAAATAAAACCAGCAGAAAACCAAGTGGAAACAATAAAAAGTTGCAGCCCGGCCGTCCGTATCTAGATGAAAAATTAATAAAGAATTTCCCGGGCAAAATTAAATAATTAACCGACAGGCGGCGAATAACTGAGCCACACCACGTCGCACGACAAGGAGACCGCTGCCGGGCTGGATCGGGATCCCCCGGGCGGACGGCAATAAGGCATCTTAATGTCACACCACAAGCGCGGCGTGGCGATGTGCTAATATTTAATAACTTACCATATTTGTGAGGGGCCCATTTCTCTGAGGTGCAGCCACCTATTGGTGGCGGCGGGCGCGCACATACCACCGGCCGCCGCCCGGGGAGGGGAGGCATTTTTATGGACTTTTAATCAGTGCTCGGGTGGCCGCGGGGCATGAGACAATTCAATCGTTTTATGGACCGATGACTGGAATAATGCCGGCGGCGAACAAATTGGAACGTTTTACGATGTAGGAAGTATGGCACCGGCATAAGGAATTCGATTCTGAGTGAGAGGGTCTTGCCACTCTCTGCCCGGTGGGTTGTGGGCACAACGGCTAGACATAGCCGAATAGGCGGGACTTGTGCTGATCGGCGGGTGAGCGCGAAATTGACATTTCGAACAAGAGCTGGACATGTGCACGTTTCTGAGGTTAACTGCCGCTTCCAACCATAAATCGTAGGCCCGGTTTGAAATTTATTGGACTAGTCGGCACATTAGCGGGGTCCAACACCTTTACGACTGGAACTGGCGCAGAGGACGCACAAATCGTGGTTCACTGATCGTCGATCGCGGATGGATAGTGGCGGCTTGCACGCCAAACGGAGCGGAGGTGGGTTCTTTACGAGGTGACCTTAGGCTGGTGGTGGGGTCTGGACGAGCTTTGCCGTGATCGCAATTCTTGATGTCGCCGAAATGGCTGTGACTCAGTGTTGGACCCTTCGGGTGAATTCGTATGCGACACGGGTTCCTGTGCCCGGGCACATTTGGAGTGTGTGCCGCCGCCTACTTTGCCGCTGCCGTGGGAACGACGAGTTAGTCGAAGCCTTTTGATTTATGTTAGGCCCTATTTTAGGGATTAGTTGACACCTCCAAGGCGGTGGCTAGTGGCCAGTCAGGAAGTGGAGCTGCTGGGAAGTGGTAAATAACGACTGGACTGCGGTAACACAGTGTAGACCTTGCTAGCTGCTGGGACCCAGTTGACAGCCCATTAAGTAGCCTGGAAGACCACAACCAATGACAAAGAAGTCGTGACTCTCAGACACGCGCATTGGCATAGACCCAAATGTAGGCTGTTCGATGGCGCCACGCAAGAAAGAAATCCACGGAGAATTACGAGCGGCCATCCATAAATCGTACGATCGTAAACCGATGGTGATTGACGGTGGGAAACTTTACCATTTACCCCATAAAAAGGTGAGCAATGAACCCTCCGAATGGACTTATTGATTCAACGAAAGGCCATTCGTAACCAGGCCGCATTAGCCACGATGGCATGGGATCTTTTCTTTGTTCTGGAAGATCCAATGTAATGTGGTCGCAATTTGATGGCTTTTTGTAGGCCTTGGGAGCACAGTGGAGGAGGGTATCATGTCACACGCATGCGTCTTGATCACTCGGACAGTCTGGATTGTGTTGCAAGTTGTTCAAAAAAGAGCGACAAGAACTAGTCACTTAATCGACTTAAATTATTCACAAGGGGGTTCTCAGCAAAAACACGGCGATCAAGAAAAAGCTGGTTAAGTTTCCGCATTCCTTAGGAGATCGATCGGGCAAGTGGTGGCCAGGTGAGTTGAGCATCATCTTTAGAAGCTTGTTTTGTGAGACCTGTAATTTCTTAATGTGACACTTGGCACAATTTCCCCACACTTGGCATCCATACAACAAACTAGCTCGAAAATTACTGATTTTATTCCCAATAGAGGGTTGAGTTTTCCAGTTAATGAACGGACACAACATCCTGGTTGCAAGTGATACTTTACTTCATGGGCTTAGGGCAAAGTTGCTGACTGCACCCAACCTGGTAGGATGCCAGCGCGATCC
>OU744318.1:64587517-64708088 GCA_916610145.1 Eristalis arbustorum | reverse complement strand
CAGGGAAACTTTCTACCCGACAAAGCGTATATCATGACTGATTGCGTCCAAGAGAGAGATTCCACACGGTCCTCTTAAGCGAGATAATTATTTAATCTTCGGTAATCGCAATCCGATGGCGATCAAAGCAATATCTCTTCCTTTCATAATCTCCCCTCATTAAATCATTCCGCTCATCCTTTCGACGAGCCGACGCACCGCCAGCCATAACTATCGCACATGGCTGCGTACAATCATTCAATTAAGTCCCCACGTCGCATTTTTGAAGTGATATCTCACCCATCACCCGTCAGCCTCATCATCATCGCCGCGCCAGCGACTGGCACATCTCAGCGCCGGGGCTCATCACAACTGGCATCCTCCTCTCTCCCTCTCTCTCACGGTCTGTCTAATGACCTTCGGTATCATATCTCGAGCGTGCACCATATGAGTGACTTTTACTGCAACAGAATGTGGCAAGCATGGCACGGCATGCCGTTCGACTACAAGGTGTTTTCGACTGGGGATGCCTTCTAATTAGGCGAATTCTTCGTCGGCCTCGACTGCCGCTGCGACTACAGCTGCAGCTTCTCCATTTCGCTATTACTTAATTGGATTCGTTGAACCAGTTACAGTGACCGAATCCGCGAGAGTGGCGGCACGGTGGCCACAGCACGTTACACTGTTGCCGACGACGGTGAGCTTAATTTTTTCGCGTTAATTTGCCCGCTGAGCGGCTGCGCCAGCCATCTCTAGAGACGTCGCGCAGCTTGGAAGCTGGATAATTAATAATTCCTCCACTTGCACTGTGGCTGGCGGTGGCGCACATTCACTCACCTTCGCTGCGGTGCGGCGACGGCAGCCAGAAGTGCCGATCGAGATCGATTGCGAGAGGCGCTAGATGTTGCCAATGGCGTTTAATTGACTTCTATTGATGGAACCTTTGCACGTGAGCCGACGCGTCGGCCGGTACGTAGTCGCCGGCTGGGGGCAATCAGTGGCAGAGAATCTAAGGGAAACGTGGCTCTGGGACGGCTGGCCGGGGATGCCGAAGCGCGTGGTCGTCACGATGGCATTTGAGGGGATTGTGGTTCGCTCTAGTTTCAGGTGGCGACAGTCTGTGGGACTGAGGTGATGTGTCATTCGAGGGTTAAGTTGAGTGGATCGTGACAGTTTTGAGGCACGAGCTTCGGAGAACTAGGGCGAATGACGTGTCGAAGGAAGGCACCTGCAGACGGCGTGTGCGAATCATGAGGAGCTATACTTTCTATCGATTTCTACTCTGTTTACAGAACTTTGGGTCATTTTGAGTGGAGTTCAGAAGCGGAACTGGTATCTGTACGGAACCTTGTGGTATTCCATGAAAATCTGTGAATTCAGCTTGAATTCGCCTGATATTCACATGAGTTGTTTATTAAAACGCCGAGCCGCCTTGTTTTGTTAAGACGCAGCTGGCACTTAAGCCCGGTCTTCAGTGTCTGTAAGTTAGGTTGAGTAGAAAAGTCGGATTTCAAGGCCGCATATCACAGCGTGCTATACACCGCCATGTCTAGATTGGACACTCCTGCCAAGCTCGTCAGGTTGTGCAGGCTGCTTGATCAAGAGCAGTAACAAACTCACAGAGGCCTTCAAACCCCTACCTCCGCACCCAGACCGCATCCACAGAGGATTTCAAAGTCAAACAAGATCTAAAACATGGCGATGCGCTGTCATGTGATTCTCTCAACAATGTCCTGGAGAGGATCGTTCAAAATTCACACGCCAACCCAAGAGGCACGATCTTCCAGAATCTGTTCAACTGTTAGCATCCGCCGATGATCGCTGAGCTCTGCCAATCATCGAGTCAGTGAGGCATTTGCATGTATTGCGACGGAAGTGGCTAAAACGGGTCTCAAAGTGAAGGAGGGAAAATGAAAAAGAAGTATATGCTATCCTCCAGGAAGGCTAACATCGACGTCTTTAACAGAGCGTCGCAATGGGCTGCAGAAGCCTTGAGGTAGTCACAGACTTCGTCTACCTCGGCAAACAACATCGACATCAGTACCAATATCCAACGCAGAATAACTCTCGCCAACCGCTGTTTATTTGAAGCCCCCTTTCGAAGGACCCGGTTAACTCGAGCTAAGACACTGATCATCGCAGACCTGCTATACGGCGCGAAGGCACGGACAATCTCAAAAGCGGAGACCTTGGTTACTTCGCGAGAAAAGTTCTGCGTGCGATCTTTGCTTCTGCTTGTGTTGACGGGTTCTGAAGGGGGAAGATTCAACCACCAACTGTACGGGATGTACAGCGACATGAGCCTAGTCAGGCGTCAGGCGTTGGAAAAAGTCCATCAAAAGCCTCCACTACTACTACTACTTCTAGAATAATGACTTATCAAAGCGACGACCCGTCGAAGGGGCCCGTGGTGTTGTGGGTATGTGCGTCAACCCCAACTTCGAAGTTGTAGGTTCGATTCCTGCTCTGTGCGTCGAGAACAATTTTCACGACCCCACCTCCTTCGAGTCACTGACACAGTCTGTCACAGTTGCTCAGAGTGTTTTTGTCTGAAGAGAGCTTCTCAAACTTGGCCGTTCGGAGTCGGCATAAAACTGTAGGTCCCTTCCACTCGTGGTAGAACAATAGCACGCACAACACGAGTGGTTGCTGAGAAGCTAGGCCCGGCAAGAAACGATTCTAAAAGCTACAGACCTATTGGTTTATTAAGTTGCTTAAGTAAGTTGGTCGAGAAAATAATAAAGGAATATCTTATTTCACATATCGACCAAGCAAACATCTATCCAGCAGAACAGTTTGGGTTTCGAGCCGGTCACTCTACATGTCACCAAATCATTAGAATTAAGCAGCAACAGGATTAGTTCTACTGGATATTGAAAAAGCTACTGTATGGCATGAAGGACTAACATTTAAGCTTATACAGCATTCCTTTCCAGAATTTCTCATCAAAATCGTTCAAAGTTTTTTGCAACAAAGAAAATGTATAGGTCTTGCTCAGTCACCATTATATACCACTCACTCTGGAGTTCCTCAAGGTTCGGTTTTGGCCCCCATCTTATTTAATATATTCATTTCCGACATACCAGTACCAAATGGTAACACTTTCCTAGCTACGTTCGCTGATGACACAGCCCAGTTTTCATCCAATATATTAGCACAAGACACGCTAAATTCTCTTCAAAATGCACTTGATGCGTTTCAATTATTGATGGAAAATCAAATCGAATGCAGATAAATCGCAGTCTATGTGGCTTACTCGACGCAGAAAACAGCAATTCCTACCTCAAACAAACCTACAATTGAACTCGACCAACATAGATTGGTCTGAAAGCTGCAAGTACTTAGGAGTTACTTTCGATAAAAAACTCACATTTGAAGAACATATATCGAGTACGGTTCAGAAAGCAAACCTTATCATAAAAATCCTTTATCCCTTCATCAATCGTAAATCAAAACTTTCTATTGATAACAAATTACAAATTTTCAAATCGATTTTTCAACCAGTCTTAACGTACGGTGCACCTGTGTGGGCCGACTGTGCCAAATCTCACATTAATGTAATCTCACAAATGTGTCAAAACAAGGTGCTAAAGTTAATGTTAAATCTGCCCTGGCATTTCTCTACTATGAGGCTTCATGAAAAAGCAAATGTAAATACCATATCACATATCATTGATAAATTACACCAACATTTTGTAAGCAAATGCTCTCATTCTGATAGCGAGCTTATTCCTAACATCTTAAATTAAGGAAAAATCAATCATATTTTAAAGCTATGATATTATACATAGTTATATCGTTCTTGCATGTTGCATAGTTGGGCCTAGGTGCAGTTTAGCTATAAGAGTCATTAGTTGTAAGAATCATAATAGGGGTTTTCGATTGTAGTGTTTTTCCCTTAACGTTTCCTATTAAAGTATTAAAATTTTCTTATTATATATTTATGTATGTATGTATCTCTAAAATAATACATGTTAGATATATTTTAAAATGTACAAATCAAACTACAAATAAATTGAACTTGAACTTGATAGCACGCACAACACGAGTGGTTGATGAGATTCTAGCCCTGGTCCCCTACGGGCTGTAGCGCCACCCATATTGTATTAACTACCCGTGGAGGGCGTGAGCATTCTAATAATAATAATAATATGGGTGGCGCTACAGCCCATAGAGGGCCAGGGCCTAGCTTCTCAGCAACCACTCGTGTTGTGCGTGCTATTGTTCTCACACGAGTGGAAGGGACCTACAGTTTTATGCCGAATCCGAACGGCCAGATTTGAGAAGCTTTTTCTAGACAGGAAATACTCATTGAGCATTGTCAGTGACTCGAAAGAGGTGGGGTCGTGAAATTAATTTTTGTCGGTCAGAGCTGGAATCGAACCTACGACAACGAGGTTTGGGTCGACGCACATACCCACAACGCCACGGGCCATGAGCATTCTAGGCGCCCTAATTATTTGCTGTATGATTGCATACGATCCATCAAGTCCTACCTCTTGGAAGTGCTGCGTAAGCACATCCACCATTCCCTGTGGGTCCGTAAATAGATTACCGCCAAAATTTCGAAGAACCTGGGTGCCTTTCCCAGAGAATGAAGACAAGCTTTTGGCCTTTTTTGTAGAAGGCCCGTATTTTATGTTTGTCCTTAGACTCGTAGTTATCCTTGAGCTTGGAGGTTGCGAGAGGCGAAGAAGTCTTTTCTCTTCTGGCCCGCAAGGCCTGTTGCGCTGCTCTTGTTTTCCATTGCAGCGCTTTTTGGTATGCCTCGTCAGTTGCACGTTTTTTCTGCTCACACTTGCCATCATACCACGGGTTTCTTGTCCGGGGTTGTAGGGAGTCTAGTGTGGCTTGTGCTAACTATTTAATGGCCGAGCGGCAGGGCAACCACATTTCGTTGGCACTTGACGTAGGCAGACCGGAGAGTCTCTCACTTAATTGCTCTTCGCAGGGTCTGGCAAATCTCCGGTGTGCTCAGGCGTCCAATGTCAAAAATTCTCTTCATCGGCTGGTGCAGCTTTCTGTCATTGGACAGTCGAGCTCTGAGTCTTGCTGCCACGAGAAAATGGTCAGAGTCGAAGCTTGCACCCCTGAATGTTGGCACATTTGACGTGTGCCTTCCGTCAATGAGCACATGGTGAATTTGACGGACGGTTCGACAGTCTGGGGATAGCCAGGTAGCTGTGTGGATGTTTGTTCCGAAGGAATCGTGAGCTACTTGTGACCATATAACTGCCTGTGAGTCAGTAGCTGTTGTCTGTTGTCGTGTCGTGGAGGTTGTGTCCCGTTAAAGATGGTTTTCTTACCGATTTTAACATGGAAGTCTCCGAGTACGCCATCGAATCCGTAGGCATCGTCCAAGAGGTCGTAAAAGCCCCCTTTACAGAGTCTACAGCTTCGTCGGCAGGGGCGTGTGCACATATGAGGCTGATGTTTTAGAATCTGCCTTGAATGCGGATCACAGCCAGGCGATCGCTTATTGGTTTAAAGTCGATGACCTTCGACCTTAGCCGTTTTCGCGCGACGATATGAGCAACCTTTTGTGACAGTTGTAATATATGTCGCAGTCTTTCTTTTCCATTATCCCTAGTCCTATCGAGCGCATTTCTTGGAGCAGGACATTTTCCAGTTTTTTAGCGGCCGCTGGAGTGTAGAGTGTTCTTACATTCCAGGAGCACACTCGCAAATCGTTGTTCTTTTCGCGCCGTGTCGTCGTTCCGTCCGTTCTTCCGAGGCTGCATGCTCTTTCGTTACAAATATTTTTTCCTGTGGGTGGGTTGTTAGCCCTCCGCACAACAGCTGGGGAAACGTTGCAGCCATGCATTGGTTCACCACACAACTGGTGTTGTGAGAGCTATCCAGGGCGCGCCGCTTGGAGGCTGCATGTCAATTTGATCCATCGATAAGGATCGTTGCTGGCATCTTGCCAAATTGAGACGATCAGCAACCTTGCCTTTGAGCACAGACCCTGCCAATTCAATCGATCCGGACGTTCACTATCGAAGGAGGTGTGTGTATACATATATGGACGAGGAGCTAGAGGCAGTACACATCTGTGGTGATACGGTGTTTTTTTTCATTTGACTGCTCCTAGCTCCCGAGGGGTCAACGTTACATGAAAAGTGGAAGCAATGTGTTAGAAGTGTGCTGGCAAGTCTCTTCCATCCACAAGTGGAACAGAGCACTGAGGCGTCGACTTGTGTTCGGTTTTATAGTGCAACCTTATCTGCTGGCTTAGCTAGCGACCTTAAGCTTCACTCCTGCAGTTCTTACAGTCAATATTTAAGGGTGGTTATGGAGTAGCTCATGAACTGAGTGGCATTGTGAACTATAGAACAAACCCACCAAATGAACACTGATTTGGACTCCAAGTGCTCTCTGGACTGTTTGCAGACTTCAAGGAACACACGAATAACACGCGACTTGAATGCGTTTCAAATTCTGTACCCTGTGCGCCTCGCCTCTAACACGGCACCGACTCCTCCTTGACTGGACGCGCCGCATGAACTCATTCGCATCTGTTAATTTCACCGACAGCCTCAATCTCTCCCTTCGTGTACCTCTCCAGCAATCAGTCCGCCAGTCTGATTTATGAGCAACGACACTGCCTCCACTTGTCAACTCGCGCCACTAAGTGGTCCCTCCGCCAGTCGCAGCCGAACCGAGGACGAGACGAAGTCACATGCGAAACAAATTAGTGCCTCCGCATCCGTGCCGGCATCCAGGCATCCAGGCAACCAGGCATCCTAGCCGTCTGGCGGCTGCTGCCAAATTGCATACAAAGCCCCCATAAATTTCTGAATTACCCAGCGACAAATTCCTTCTTTATTGGCCGCCGAACAATACCGCAACAAGTCATTTATATTTCGAATTATGCAGTCGCAGCCAAAGGAATATGCCTCCAGTATGCATTCCATAGAGCAGCAGTCGAGGCCGCGCCGCTACTTGCAGTCGGCAGCATCCCTGACCACGGCTATGCCCGGTAAAGGGATGCGCTAGTCAATTGCAGATGTGCGCGCAGTCGCAGCGCAGCCACCAACCACCTCCATCTCGGCCGGATCCGATGCATCTCCTGGCCAGTCATCGACTGGCTTTGGCTGGCTGTCGATAGGTCGGCAATATAATTGGAAGTGCAGGAGATGCATCTAATCTGGCTCTCAGGTTTCTCGAATAACGTACAAACGGTGCAGACGGCGCGGACCTGGCCGCGGAGGTGGTGATGGTGGCGGTGACGCTGTAAAGCTGTAAAGCGATGTTGTTCCTCCTGCCATGCCGCGGCGATGGATCGATTTGCGAGTGCACTCGCCGCGTATACTGGTTGTGTGCCAGTTGTTGCCGTTGCTGCTGCTGCTGCTGCTGTTCCCTGTTGTTGCCATGGCTTTCGATCTTTGCGATGTCAAAACATAAATTAAAATGTGAAAATGCGAGAGGAAGACGTACACACACAGCAGCCGTGTTGGCCGCGGAGTGGGGGATCGGTGTGCCGGTTTCGGTGGCGAACATGGTCCCGCACAATTTGAATTCGCCTGGACATTCCTGGTGTGATAATCGAAAAAAAAAAAAAAAAATGCCCGAGCGACAGAGGACCATACCGGCTGCCCGGCCTGGCCCGGCCAGATCGCAGTGGATTCCGTTCCGCGGTGGTGAAGCCGTTAGAGCGAGTGATGTCCCGGCGATAGTGCGCACAACCAGTCGCCCGGTCGTCGGCCACAATTTGGAAAGTCATCGGCGCGGTACACGCACTCGCTTGACCTCGGCTGCGGTGTGTCGACACTCGGCCGCCAGGTGGACTGGACCATAAGCCACAGACGCGAGGACCCGTGTGCCATAAACCCTGCGAGTGGCCGCGGCAGTAACGTTATTTTAATATTGCCAATTACAGACGGAATCGGGTGGGAAATTATCATCTGGCGCGGTGGTGTTTCACTTTTGCAATGACAACCCGCGGAGAGTGGTGCCGGTAGAGGCGGGCGTGCATTAGTGCCTAGGAGGTGCGGTCTTATTGCCGCCTCTTTTCCGGTGGGAGGCGACGGGGCTTAGACGGGGTTTCGTTTTTTTTTTGTTTTCTCAGGCGGCAGGCGTGACACACATCGTGGGGATGGTGGCGATGGAAATTGACTGGAGGCGTTGTTCGGTTTGCCGCGGGCATGTGAGTTTCGGGGAAATCATCTGCAAAGACCCCAGTCCATCCTGCCCCCACCAGAGAGCACGAGAGAAGTGGAACTTGTTTGGATCTGTTTTGGGTCCTATCAGGCGTCCGCTGATGGGAACTGGTGTGTTTATGGTTCGGCTTGAGGCGAATTTGGCATGTGTCCGTGCAGCAGGTTGGGTGGGCGATTTCAGGCCATGTTACTGTACTCGTGCGGTTCGAAAATAGCGTAACGTTTCAATGCATTCAACTTGTGGGTTGCTGAAGGAACAAAAACAAACTTCCGGCGGACATTGCGTGAATGAATGCATTCGTGAAGTGACCAGTCCCATTAGCGCGTTCCTCGCAGGTCCTCCTCCAACGAAGAAGGCTTTTGGGTGACGCTGAAATTGTGTTCATTGGTTGCAATGGTCGCATCAATGATCATGTCCATAGGGTGATGTTTTTTTTCTCCTATGAATTTTAAATGTCCAACCAAACAGAGGTTAATTGCATGTCATTTGTGTGTGACCCGGCCCTGACATGAGTGGCTGACTCTTATGAGTCTTATGGCAAGACTGCTTATGAACGAATCTGTACTCGGGGACTCGAGACATCGTATTTGGCTCATTTTTGTTGTTCAACACGACCCACGACAAGATCAAGCTTCCTATGAAATATTTTCTCGTGAACGAATGAACGGATTGTCATGGAACTTGGTGTATTATGGTCTAGCCCTTATTATAATGCCACACAATGTTTTAGCTATTTTGGGTGTAGAGTAAGGGAATGTCATCAGAAGCAGGGCGTAATTTCATGGGACATATTTGAGGTCCCTTCCACTCATGAGAGAACAATAGCACGCACAACACGAGTGGTTGCTGAGAAGCTAGGCCTTGGCTTGATGAACATGTTTTGGTGTCGACCTTTAAATTCGGTGTTCTCTACCAAAGATATGGTCAAACGACTGAAGAGGAACTCTTTTGCAACAATAACTCATCGACAGCGTTCGAGGAGTTCCTCGATGTGTTGGGACAAAGGATTAAATTGAAGGATCACAAGGGATACCGTGGAGGACTTGATGTACAAAATGGCCATACTGGGGATATTGCCATCTCGATATATTCGATACACTCTTCTGCCATACACAGAAGGGGATCCGCAACAATTGCAACGAAAACGACACATTGGCAACGATATTTTTTTTTTTTCTCATTTTACTGCATTTTTATTAATAATTCATAATAAACTTAGGCACTAGACAAAAAAAATGCTTAAAACTAGTTGGACGTTAGGTTAGGTTAGGTTGTAGTGGCTGACTGCTGCAGAGCAGTCACACTTAGGCCAGAATAGGCCCATTGTGATACCACGCGGATTGACTTCTCCTAACGCTGGAACCAGTTGGTGCTGCTGATGAACCGATTTAGTTGGCCAATGCTGGCACTTTTTAGCTCGTTACGATCGCTGAAGTAGTAGGCTCCTAGATGCAGGAACCTACGACTGGCAAGAGCACTGCAGGAGCAGAGAAGGTGATGAGTGTTCTCTTCCTCCTCTTCATCCATGCAGCTTCTGCAAAAATCGTTATATGGTGCACCCATCCTGCGAGCATGAGTGCCAATTACACAGTGCCCGGTTATGACTCCTATAAGGGTCCTTACTGAGGGCTTGCTGAGTCCAAGTAGACTGAGTGACCGTTTTAGGTTAAGTGATGGCCAGATTTCTTTTGTTTTAAGGCAGGTGGTGCCTTCTAGCCATTTGTCATTGGTGGTTTTGATTGTATGAATCTTTAAAAGATGATAGGCTGTAGCGATCGGCATGGAAGGTGGTACCCCTTCTATCGATAGGGATGAGGTTGTACCACACCTAGCGAGTTCGTCGGCTTTGCAGTTTCCTGGTATGTCACAATGTCCCGGCACCCACATGAGGTGAATGTTAAAATGCTCGGCCATCTCGTTAAGAGACAGCCTGCAATTAAGGGATGTTTTAGAGTAGAACATGACATTGTCCAGGGATTTTATGGCGGCCTGACTATCGGAACAAATGGTGATATCCCTTCTTGATATCACATTGTTTTTAAGCCAGGACAGCGCCTCTTTAATCGCTATGGTTTCTGCCTGAAAAACGCTACAGTGATCAGGGAGCTTCACGCAGATAGCAATATTGAGGTCTTGTGAATAGACACCCGCACCCATCCCTTCTTTTGTCTTTGAACCATCCTTGAAGATGCGCAAAGGATCTTTCAGTGTTTGCATATCAGTCATCCAGTCCGATCTGGAGGGAATACTGATTGAGAATTTCTTTTCAAAGATGGCCTGGGGTAGTAGGCGGTCGGTGTCGCTAGGTAGGAAGTTAAATTCCTTGAGAATGGTTGAGTGGCCAGTGTTGAGTTCGGACCACAATCGAAGTGTTTTGAGTCTCATGGCTGTACTTGCTGCTACTTGTTTCCCGAATATTTCCAGAGGTGGGAGGTGGAGGAGAATATTCAGTGCATCTGACGGAGTACTTCTCAGTGCCCCGCTGATACACAGGCAGGCCAGTCTTTGTACTCGGTTGAGTGCATTGCAGTTTATAGCCTTGTTTAGTGCTGTCCACCAAACTGAGACAATTTTACTATTTCTAACTTACTGGCCCTCAGCAGGCACTCTAAGCTAAACTTAATTAATCTTATTCTATGTCCTTCGACCTAATCTAACATTAATAAATGGAACTTATTCATTGTTTCTGTATCCACAGTTGAACGGGCGATGTGAAAAATGAGCGGTACCGCATTCGTATCTTGTAACAGGCCGTTCATGTCTAAATGAAGAAACGCCTCTGGAGGGACGAAACCATTGTGACGTACCCTTTCGTGGTTCTGTGGGTTGGGGTAGTAAGCCCCAGAGATCAAGTTATTAACCGAGTTCATCGCTCTCGCAGTGTGACCTCGAATCAACTTCACCAGGAAATTGTCCACTCGTATCAGGTTGGCTCTGTTGTATAAGACCTCATTGGAGTAGAATTTTCTGTACTGGGACTCTGGTGTTCTGTAGAGGCGAAGGCAAGTCCTAAGACAAGCCCTCTCAAACACCCGAATCTTTTCCATCAAGCTTGCGCTGACGTTGAACCACACGGGACAGCCATATGTGAGCATTGGCCGTATGAGGGCCATGTAGCAGATTACCTTTAACCTTGCATCGAGTTGGCTGTTGTAAAACTCTCTTTGTGAGGGCGAAAGCGCCTCGGGCCCTGGCTAGAGCAGCATCTACATGTTTGTTAAAATATAGATACTGGTCTAGCCAGATCCCCAGGTATCTGACTACAATCCTTTGCACCAGTGGTTGCCCGTGCCGTCCAACGATAGAGAACTTTCGCCAATTCTTTTTTGTATCCGCCGAAGCTTTATACAACGGAGTCCTGAACAGAATGGTTTCCGACTTCTGAAAGTTGATATTCAACTTCCAGTCATCGCAATCTCTCATGAATGAGTCGAAGTCACCCTGCGTGAGCGTAGTGATGTCCTCGTTCTTTTTGCCTGATCTGTACACGATCAAGTCGTCGGCATACGCAATTGCGTGCGGCAGAGAACTTATTAGATCGCTCAAGAAAATGTTGAACAGGATCGGCGAATTAACGGCACCCTGTTGGAGACCATTATTAATTTCAAAAATACCTGTAGAGGTCACGCTGCCATTCTTGACTACGAACCGCCTACCGGTAAGCATGTTATACAGTAGGTACAGCAGTGGTTTACTAATGCCTAGCCGATTGAGCTTATAGTAAAGTCCTTCTAACCAAACGGTGTCGAAGGCCTTCTCCAGGTCAATCAAGCAGGCGCCCGTGCATTGTTTCTTGCTCTTGTTCCATTGGATATCCGACACCAGTTTCGACGCGGCATGAATAGTGTCATGCCCCGCTCTGAAACCGAATTGGTTATCCGGAATTATATGTTTGTCCTCTGTCCAGTTGATCAGAGCTCTATTTATCACCTTCTCGAATACCTTGCTGATGTTCGAAAGGAGACTAATTGACCGGAGGTTGCACGGAGTCGAAGAATCTTTTCCTCAATTGGCAACGATATTGTGGCTATAGTATTCCCGGAGTCAAATACCCCATTCTCGCCGGACATGATAGCTAGCCAATTCCTACAGGCATTCATTGTAGTGCAACCTCTAGAACCGAACTCGCCCAACACAAGATACAAAGTCAGTGTTACCGCACGAGATGATGTTCCGTTTTTCGGCCCAACACTTCCCAGACCAGCAGTTTTCCGCAAGGGTCAGGAGTTCAAGGAGTTTATTCTAACAAAATTTTTTTAACGCAGAGAATGCTTGCTTCTTCTTCTTCTTTGAATGGCGCTACAGTCCGGGATGGACCTGGGCCTCAAGAGAATGCTTGCTACAAGGCTGAAAACTATGCACAAGAGGCTAGAACTGTGCACAAGATCATCACTGCTGCAGAATTTAGTGGAAGAATTGAAAGAGAAGACAAGAGATTTTCTGGGAGCTGATGTGTCAACGTGTTGTACTGCCAGTCCCACACCAGAGACCCCAAAATCGGACAACAGCAGCGCTGGCACACGATTCATTGATACAGTTAAGAAGGCTCTTATATCGCGTGTCCGATCACAAAGCGTGGACACAACAAATCTCGCAGGAAATTCAACGGAGAAATTCTGCGTTAATACTAAGTCAAAGAAGGACAACAGTCTGACTGAGACTCCTAATCTCAATGTAAGTAAACATTTTTCAACCGCATTTAGCCATTCTTTAACCTAATGATGTTCGCTTTTACAGACATGTAGTCGCACAGGGTCGAAATCACCCTCGCCACCCATATTATTATTATTATTTGATTTTGGCTTCGCGATCAATTTCATAACAGGCTGCTGGTCCATTAGGTCCACAGCGTCCACATATTTATTATAGCACTTCACCACTTCCGTACAAGTCACATTTATTTTGTATGCAGTTCCTGCCTGCCTGCTCTTTACTGCGCTAATCTTTACTTTCGCCGCTGAACACAATTTTTCGGAAGAGGCGCGCGATGAGCTTTCTTAACAGAACACGCATTTTGACACAGTGAAGAATGCAATATGAAATGAAAATGTTTGACAGAGAAACACAAGACGAAATGTGAGTCAGCTGTGTTGCCAGTGTTGCCAAAAAGATAATAGCTAAAAAATCACCCTTTACTTCAGCAACCTTAATGAGTTGGCGCTAAATGTATGGCGCTACAGTCCGGGGTAAACTTGGACATCAGCCAGCAAGCCTCTCAAGCTGGCACGATCCTTAGCCAGCTGCCTCCAATTTCGCACTCCAAGTTGGGTGAGGCCCTTCTCTATTTGTGTGCTCCATCGGCTTCGTAGTCGTCCTCTATTGCGTTGTTCCACTGGTTCGGAGTCAAAGACTCTTCGGGCTGGAGCAGTGTTGTCCATGCGCTCACCGTGGCCCAGCCATCTTAGGCGTTGAATCCGTAGACGCCTGACTAGACTCATGTTGCTGTACAGCCCGCACAGTTCGTGGTTGAATCTTCTTCTCCAGAAACCTTCAACGCAAACAGGACCACAAATTGAAGGCACCGCAGGATGGAGCAGCGAGAGTTCTGCTGCACGACCTGAAGAGTTTGTCAGCAAATTCAAAACTAGACATGACGCTTTATAGCTCTTCTCTATGCACGCTGTCATATGCGGTCTTAGAGTCGAACAAGATGTGGTGGGTGTCGATCTACATCGACATTGACTGCGCCAACTATCCAGGGATCAGCCTCCTCAATATCGCGTACACGATACTATCTGCCGTTTTGTGTGAAGGCCTGAAACCCTTTGTCGACAACTTGAAACTTGGTCCTTATCAGTGCGGTTTCTGGCCTAGAAAGTCCACCTTTGATCATATCTTTACATTACGGCACATCCTCGAAAAAACCCAATAGATGCAGATCGACACCGACCACCTATTTGTCGACTTTAAGGCCGCATATGACAGTGTGCATAGAGATGAGCTATAAAACGCCATGTCTACTTTTGAAATCCCTGCCAAGCCCGTCAGACTGTGCAGGATGACGATGGAGAACTGTCGCTGCTTCATCAAGGTCGGTAACGAACTCACCGAGACCTTCAAGGTTTTAGGCAAGGCGATGCGCTGTCATGTGACATGAAACTTTGAGGTAGTCAAGGACTTCGTCTACCTAGGCTCCGGAGTAAATAGGGACAACAACACCAGTACCGAGATCAAGCGCAGAATTACTCTTGCCAATCGCTGTTTCTTTGGGCTCAAGAGGCAATTGAGTAACAGAGCTATCTCCCGAAACCGCAAGTTGACTTTGTATAAAACTCTGATCATCCCAGTCCTGCTCTATGGCGCAGAGACAAGGACGCTATTGAAAGCGGATGAAGAAGCTCTTGGTTGTTTTGAGAAAAAAGTTCTGCGTACGTTCTTTGGTCCTGTTTGCGTTGATGGCGTTTGGAGGAGAAGGTTCAACCACGAACTGTACCGGCTGTACAGCGGCATGCACCTAGTTAAGCGTCTTCGGATCCAACGCTTAAGATGGCTAAGTCATGTAGAGCGGATGGACACCACAGCTGCGGCTCTAAGAGTCTTCGACACCGAGCCATTGGGTCAGCGCAACAGAGGACGTCCTCGCACTAGATGGCGCACACAAGTTGAAAAGGACCATAACCAACTTGGTGCGCGCAACTGGAGGCAGCTGGCGAAAGATCGTGCTGGCTGGAGAGGCATGTTGGTTGAGGCCCAGGTCCACCCCGGACTGTAGCGCCAATAAAAGAAGAAGAAAAAGTCGATCTACATCTCTTAATTTTTTCAAGGATCTCCCGAAGTGTGAACATTTGATCGATGGTGGACTTCCCAGGCCTGAAACCGCAATGACAAGGATTCATCAGGTTGCTGACGAATGGTTTCAAGCGCTTACACAAAACTGCAGGGAAGATCTCATAGGCGATGATAAGGAGACTTGTTCCCCGATAGTTGATGCAGTCAAATGAATCTCCTTTCTTGTGGATCGGGTAAGCGATACTGGGAGTCCCCCCGTAGGGCATGCTTTCCTCCAACCATATCCTACAGATGAGCTGATGCATGCGCCCAACCAGATCATCTCCAGCTGCTTTCAATAGTCCCGCGGACAATCCGTCCGATCCAGCAGCTTTGTTCGACCTCAGTCTCGATATCGCTGCCTTGACTTCGTCTAGATCGGGGGGACGGAATTCTCTTCTATCGTCGTTCGATGCGTGGAGTGGAACATTCTGCCTGACAGCGGTATCGGTGTCCTCTTCGCCGTTAAACAGTCTGCAGAAGTGATCCTTCCAGATTCTCAGTATCGACTGCGACTCTACTACGAGTTGTCCCTCTTCGTTCCGACAGGCTTCTGTCCGATGTTTGTACGCTTTGGTAAAACTTTCGGACATTATTTCTGCCGTACCACATCTCCATTTCCTCGATCGCGCGCTTCTCATGCTCCTTCTGTTTCCTTGTGAGAAGCCGGTGCTCTTCCCTTTTTTTAAGTTCGTAGAGCTCACGAACCGCTCTCGTTCTTCTATCCAGCGTCGCCTTATATGCTGCTAGCTTCGCTGAATGCGCCTGCCGACACTCGTTGTCAAACCATGGGTTTTTTCTAGGTGGCATATTTAAACCCAACACATCAGAGGCAGCTTCTCTGATGGCGTTTTGACAACGGTTCCACTGTTCGTCGATTGTTTCGCCTGGCAGGGTTGGACTCTCTGAGAGCTTCAGGGAGACTCGATCGGAAAAGTTCCCAGCGTTCGATTGCGATTGTAGCTTTTCGACGTCACACTGTTTTGGTCTTGCTCTACTCCGTTGTACAATCGATATCCGAGTACTGACCTTGGCTACAACAAGGCAATGATCCGAGTCGATGTTAGCACCTCGGAACGTTCGGACATCGAGGACAGTGGAGGAGTGTCTGACGTCGATCGCAATGTGATCAATCTGGTTGACGGTTGATTGATCAGGGGACCGCCAGGTCTCTTTGTGAATGTTGGGGTGAGGGAACCGCGTGCTGGCTACAGTGAGGTTTCGTCCCGTCACGAAGTCCAACAGCCTGAGTCCATTGTCGGACGTGTTGTCGTGTAGGCTGTGTTTTTCGACTACTCTAGCAAAGACGTCTTCCTTGCCCAGCTTTGCATTAAAATCAAAAACAGCGCCAGCATTGGCCAGGTAAATCGCTTCACCACAAGCACCAACTGGTTGCGATGTTAGAGGAGCCAATCCGCGTGGTATCACAATGGACCTACTCTGGCCTGATTGTGATGGCCTTAGCAGTCAGCCACTATAACTTAACCTAAGCTAGGGCCATGTAGGCCTGTTTGCCATATATGCGCACTTCGGAGCTGCCAAAATTCAACACGGAAGGCATTATCTTCTACAAGTGAGTCCAACTGTTGTGATACGCTGATGACATCGACATTATCCGGCGGTCCCAACGCGCAGTAGTGGAAGCTTTCACGGAAATTTAGGAACAGGCAAAACAAGATGGTCTAAAGGTCAACGAGGACAAGACCAAATATATGCTGTCGAGATCCGCCGCACACAACCTAAGGCAAAGCGTTACAATCGATAGCTTCGAGCCGTACCAGGTTGTGGAGGTAGTCCGGAAGGGAAATATTTGTCGACATTGGCTCGGTCACATCGACCGAATGGACAACAACGGTCAAGCAAAGAGGGTCTTCCAATCCGAGCCTCCTGGTTCGAGAAGGAGAAGAAGACCGAACCTCCGGTACAGAGACGAAGTCATCGCGAATGTAAGACAGCTTGGCCTTGATGGCTGGAAGCAGCGTGCCCAGGACCGTCACCGAACGAAGGCAGCAATTGCTCAAGCTCGGACCTTTCATGGGTCATCTGTCTGAGAGCTGCCTTTATCGTTCGAGTAAAGCACTGAACTTGTCTCCGTAGTGGTTTGTTCGCAAACAGAGGTCCCATGCTGCATGTCAGCCGTAACTGAATTATCTTCGACACGCTGTTTCACACTGAAGAGTCCGGCGACCTTCTTTCATAGACTGAGCACTCCTTTCGTGTCTGGCTTCAGGATGAAACACTTTGGAACACAGTACGTCTTCCCTTCCGATATGATCCACGTGAAAATTCTCGAACGGCCAAGGTTCGGAATGTCTCTCTTAACCAATCAACGTTTGCTCCTCGTACGTCATTGTGTCATAACATCAAGATACGGCACAACGCTATGCAGCATCACCAGGAAAAGCTTCTCAAACTTGGCCGTTCAGAGCCGACAGGTCCCTTGTTTGCCCTCAGCTTAGACCTAGACATGAAACTCAAAGACGAGCTGTTGTCAGAGTTGTTCCCTTACCAGAAGATCATCGATGTGCCAGCACTTCGTCTGCTGTCTAGGACCTACGTTCTCTTAGAAAACTTGTCCCAGGCTGTCTCCAATATGATCCGCAATGGTTCCCACGTGTGACTCCCCAGCGCTCTGATCTTGGCATCCTGCCATACCATCGCCCCCAGTTCAGCCCACCTTCCGTCTGATGGACCCAGCAAACCGCACTGCCCTCCACGCAAACATCCATGCCGCCACCACTACCCGGGCAACACATCCATTCGCAAGTACCAATGAAATGCATCTCGCACCTCAGTCGAAAAAAGAAATGGGACCTCGTCGTCGAAGCGGAATTTCAATTTCAAGTTCAAAGTTGATCCTCACTCCGTCCAATCGGCTGCACTCCCTCGTGACTTTCCTCGATCGCGGTTAGTTGCCCACCCCCCACTCGCACGTAACCGCATATCGATCGATCGCTGGGAAATTCCTTGAAGCGCAGTAAACATTTTGTCACACTTAATAACTTTCAGATACAATCGGTGCCCGGGCCCGCTCTGCACAGAGGTTATACCCTCAATATCCTATCGAACATCAACGCCACCATCCGCCGATGGTGCACCGATATAGCGCTGCACTGCACACTGCTACTGCGCTTGCCTCGGCCGCGATGCCATGAGAGAGTCGAGCTCCACTTATTTGCCCGATCGTATTTCCTCACCTGATCGTGACCGAATTTTTATCTTCTCTTTTTTGGGGGGCTTCGCCGGTGCTGCTGCTGCCTCGCTTGATACTCGTGGCCTACATACAGGCCAGGAAGACGCTCGAGCATTGTTCTCGCATTCGCCGCTTTGCGAGCGCTGAGCTCCTTGCAGCGCATCTCCTCGCCTGAGCACAGACAAAAACGACGGAATCCGCCGGGGAAAAAAAGCGAGTGTTCGATAACGGGCGCGCGTGGAATTCGTTGAGGACATTACTATGTGGTCGTCCCTGCGCCAGCCTCGTGCAGGCACATCGCCGGCATCCGAGAATTAAGACAACCGACGATGGTATCCAGCGCGCTGCCGGCATTATTATGCATGATGGTAGCGCGCGCATTGGAATATTGAATAAGTGGCGGCCAGTGAATAGATAAGGAGTACACTGCACTGCTGGGCTGGGGATCGAAATCAGGCTAAAGCAGCAGCCACCGTGGCCACGGCAGCACACCGGTAGCAGGCAGGAGGTGGGTTTTCACGCCGATTGTGAGAAAACGGTTCTGTCATGCCGGACAGCGATGCATATGCAGATGTGTGCCGTGCCATTGTTGGGTCAGTCGCCCGCTGCTGCGAGTTGCCCGGTCTAGTCGGATTAGGGCCCCCGTCACACGTCAGTCTGGTGACTGGTCCAAATGACTCGCTGCCGGTGCATGAATGAAAGCCACAGTCATGGGGGATCTTCAGCCAGCAGCACACACCATCGCAGCCGTGGCATTCGATGCGGTGTGTGAAGGCAGCAGCCACAGAAGCGACGCGACGTGAAGATGCTTGAAGGAAAAAGTGTCGTCGTGTTGCCGGATCACGATTTAGATCAGGGTCACAGGCACGTAGTACCGGAGCGCTGACTGAATTAACCTTTTGTGGATAAATAAAGTTTATATTAGTGCATAATGGATTAGTGGATGCGATTGAGGACGATGCTTGTCGGCGGGTACACCGGCTAGCTGATGGGATGACGTGGAACAAATCAAATAGCTTATGGTTCGTGGGCTAAGTGCAGACGAGTGGATCACGAAATGTCACCCAGTTGCATTCAATGATGTCCAAATGGCATCCAAATGGTTGTCAACAAGGCATAACTAGCCAAAGTGGAGAGCCACTGACAGCAAATGGTATCCACGAGAGCTTCCGTTCAAGACCTTAGCAAATCACATGAACTTCAATAACGTGTGACGTGCATCACGCATTCTTTCCTTGTTCGTAGGGTGAATCGAATCGGAAGGGTATTTTGTGGTACGAAAATCGTTACAAGTGACGCGTCACGAAACAAGAGGTTGGAACAGAATAGAAGTGCAGACTTGCATCATGTTGTGAGATGACCTGTTCTAAGAGGCGTGTGGAGGCTGAAAGCTTTTCTGAGTACTAGAAGGAAGGATTAATCATCAAACTTCCTAAGAAAGGAAAACCTTTTGCAGTGTGGTACATAATGCTGCTTGGGCCACTAAAGAAACAAGAGCTGAAGCTCGATGAAGAGCTGTGGAAATAAGTATTAAGGAGACCCTGCCTATCTCTGAATTTGCTCTAGAGTCACGCTTTCCTCATTATTTTCTTGAGAGCCTAGAGCAGCGCCATGTTGTCTGTGAAGATCTTACAACAACTGCTGTCGAATGAGAGAACTTGATTATCTCGGTGTAGGTGATACCCAGCTTATTACCATCGAGCAGTGCTCAGAACGTCGGTCGCCACTTCACCTGATATTCGCAGCTTTCGAGAAACATTTCGACAGTTTCCGATAGGTCTAGGCGTGTCGTGCTGCATAGAGGGGAAGAAGTTATCAAAAGAATTTGAAATCTAAGCTGGAGTCCGGCAAGGTTGCGTCCTATCCCCAATGTTGTTTTTATTGGTGAATAGTGATGTGCTTGTGGTGGCCCGTGGTATTGTTGGTATGTGCGTGAACCTCTGCGCACATGAACCTCGATGCGTAGACTTGATCCCTTGTCCGTACGACGAGAACAATTTTAACGATTGTGCAAAAAAAATAGAGCGCCATCATGAATTTTGGGAATAAAGTATGGGGACGTAAAGCTAACCTTGTGGAACCTCATCGATGTTACAAACTTAGTCCCAAATGGGTTATGAACCGTAAGGGTTGTCAAAGGTTGTTATGGTTCGAAACTAAAAAGAATTAAAAGTATTGCCGAACTTCACTCACTTCCAGCAGCAACCAACGTCTGTCCAGAAATGCACGAGGTCAAGGACTGCAATTCGAAAACCACACTTCACCCAAGTGTTGATAGTCCTTTTTGATATCCTCTTTCACTAGTGTCAAAAATCACTCGTGTGCTGGAAACATAAGCCTCCTCTGATGAGTCACTCATTGGCGCCCTAATCTTGTACAAACGCTACTTACATACTTTACTTATGTAGATCGGCAAGTATCCCTTCTCGGGTCCTGTATCGTGTCTTACGGCCTCTACTACGCCTACGCGCCATTGTGTGCTGTGTTCTTGCAACGAGTTGTCGACCCCCAGTTGTCAACACTCCTCCGTTACTGTGCTGTGCCATGTGCCATAGGCAAGCGTGCCTTTAACTGGCTAAATTAACTTATAAATATCTTATTGTAATTAATACTAGCCAACTGACCCTTTTCGGGTACTCTAAGCTAATCTAAGGATATGATGATCTCTTAAAATGGTGGATATTTGTGAACGCATTGCTGAGCACATCGTAACACCCAAGCGGTCTTGTATGTTACCAGAAATTGTAAGTTTGTTGACATTTTTGATGAGATATCGAAAATTCTTGCAACAACCAAATAGAATGTAAAATACATTGATCGAGGTTTTATTCTAACACTTTTAAGACACACTGCGGAGAACGAAACCCAAAAACTTGCATGTACCCGAAATTAAGATTCCCGGGTAATACGCGAAAGTGCGGGTATCCGGGTACTCGAAACATTTCTCGGGTATCAAGAGCTCTATTTTGAATTGCCAAGAAAGCTTTGAAAAACTTGGTTAAACGAACTTAAGCTACAATAAGCCTTATAACTAACTTTACTATGCCCGTTGAGGAAGACGCTTGCACCACGGCGTGTACGTCATGTATGCCCTGGTGCACCTTTTTTTGGATTTTGTGTTTTTAATCTTAAGCATATATAAGTTGGCAACCATGGTCAACTGTCGCATCATCTCTCTGGATGTAATGGTAAAATTGGCGTTCTTTTGCAGACTGCCGTCTGTCTAGAGCAGATATCGCTCCACTGAACCGGAGGATATTATCGTGTCTGCGAGCAACATCCTGTTCGTATTGAAGTCGTCTCTACACTGTTCGGCTATCTACATTGTAGCTGATAGATGTCCTTCCTCATCCTTACTGTACCAGGCAATCATTGATGGATAATGTCTACTCCCGTTGCTTGCTCAGGGAACTGCTTTTAAATCTGATCGATATGCCACTGCATAGAGAGCGGGGCCGTTTTCAGTTCCAAATCAAATTCAGGTAGCCTGTCCATTGCGGCCTTAGGCATTGTCAGTTGTACAGTTCGGCTATCTGAGGACCTGGGCTACCTTCGGTCGACTACCTGATGCCCGGGCTAACAGTGGTAGCATGAGCAAGAGAACCAACGCGTACCTCCACCGCTTTAACTAAGTAATTCTTTCACTAGTCCCCATTTGTTTCGGACTTAATTTGTTAGCTTTTTGACTCACATCCGACTATAGCGACAAATGCACAAAATGAAGCCTTCCTGTCGTAAATTAGGGCTCATAAATGCTGCAGACACCTTACTTGTCAGTTCGGTTTCCTTTTTTTTTTTCTTGCTACGAATATTCCTGTTTCACTCATACGAGAATTCCGTCCCCTCGCCTTAGACGAAGTCAAGATAGCGAAATCTAGACTGAAGTCAAACAAAGCTGCTGGAGCGGACGGATTGTCCGCGGAACTGTTTAAAGCAGCTGGAGATGATGTGGTTGGGTGCATGCACCAGCTCATCTGTAGGATATGGTCGGAGGAAAGCATGCCCGACGAGTGGAATCTTAGTATCGTCTGCCCGATCCACAAGAAAGGAGACCCCCTTTGACTTCGCCAACTATCGGGCGATTAGTCTCCTTAACATCGCCTACGAGATCTTCTCTGCCGTTTTGTGTGAGCGCTTGAAACCATTCGTCAACAACATGATAGGTCCCTTTCAGTGCGGTTTCAGGCCTGGGAAAAGGTTTTAGGCAAGGCGTCGCTCAGTCATGTGATTTCTTCAACATCGTTCTGGAGAAGGTAGTGCAAAACTCACAAGCCAACACTGGAAGCAAGATATCCCAAAATCAGTGCGATTGCTAGCATACGCGGACAACTTTGACGTGATTGGACACAGCGAGCCGTCAGTGAGGCGTTTGCTGGCATCTAAGCGGAAGAAGTCTTGCTCATCACGAAAGGACGCACAACATCGACGTCTCGGACAGAGCGTCATATTGGGCAGCAGAAACTTTGAGGTAGTCAAGGATTTCGTCTACCTAGGCTCCGGAGTAAATAGGGACATCAACACCAGTACCGAGATCAAGCGCAGAATTACTCTTGCCAATCGCTGCTTCTTTGGGCTCAAGAGGCAATTGAGTAACAGAGCCATCTCCCGAAACACCGAGTTGACTTTGTATAAAACTCTGATCATCCCATCCCACAAACTGTACGGGCTGTACAGCAACATGCACCTAGTTAAGCGTCTTCAGATTCAACGCTTAAGACGGCTATGTCATGTAGAGCGGATGGACACCACAGCTCCGGTCCTAAGAGTCACCGAGCCATTGGGACAGCGCAACAGAGGACGTCCTCGCACTAGATGGCGCACTATAATATGATATAATAATATAATAATGTCGGTGGCGCTACAGCCCGTAGAGGGCCAGGGCCTAGCTTCTCGGCAACCACTCGTGTAGTGCGTGCCATGTTTTGCTCAGAGCTGGAATCGAACCTACGACGTCGAGGTTGCGGTCGACGCACATACCCACAACACCACGGGCCACCACTAGATGGCGCACACAAGTAGAAAAAGACCTTAACCAACTTGATGTGCGCAGCTGGATGCAGCTGGCGAAAGATCGTGCTGGCTGGAGAGGCATCTTGGTTGAGGCCCAGGTCCACCCCGGAGCTAATCAACGAAAAAGAAGGGAATGTTCCTTCAGAGCGCATATACTCCTCCGTGTCTAAGTTCTGAGTCAAACATAATAAGTGGAAAGCAAAAGCCTCGGATCACTCTAAGTTCGTCAACAAAATAATCTATTCTCCCACAAATTTTCACTGCTTCCTACCTTTCTTCGCCCGTTCCAAAACTTAAGTTCAGTCTTCATCCACAGTACTCCACGAAGGTCTACCTGCCCTCTGCATCGGCTGCCTTTTTTGCCTTTAAGTGAGTGGCTGGTCTCCACAACATCAAGTCATCTGCTAAGCCGCTAATTCCCATTAAAACTCCAGCCAACTCAAGGTCTTGTAACCGTAATCGATGGAACTTTGGACGAAGCGAAAGAAGAAGGGCAGCCACAGGAGTCGAACCTTTGTCCCAACGACTACAGAGCCAGAGCAACGGACCTAAGACTCCCACTTGCGTCGTGCTAGACTGAAACTAGTGAGCTTACCATACGGCCCCAGTAAATCCTAAATAAAAATGACTCCACATCACACATTTAACCAGGCGGCAGCTTCTTTGGCTAACAAGCTAGGGGGGCTCTAGTCTTGTCCTGTAGTCAAGTGAACTTGCAAAGGTTTTCCTCGGGAAAAATAATCTAAAATGTCACTTCAATTATAGTTCCGGCCGCATCGCACGAATATAACTCACCACGGAGTGCGAATGAATTTATCGGCGGCATTAAAATACCCGTGTAATAGGGCGCAACACCAACACGCTGTAATCCGACTCGCATGTCTTGTGCACGTCACAATCCCATAAGTCTACACATTCCGCGTCCAATTGATGCTCATCACTTTCGCAGAACCGCTCGGGGATCCCGGTCGGCTCCTCCTCGAGCAACTCCCCTGAGAGACATATTAATTAAGCCGTATCTACGCTTAGACCGCATAAATAACCAAACACTGTCAGATTAGTGCATGCAAGCCACATCTCTGGCCGCGTCTGGCGTCGACCGGCGAGCACCGCCACAAATTAGCACGTGTATGCGGAGCAGCCGGCGACTGAACGGACTGACCAATTCGTATCGCATATGTCGAGGACTTTAATTACAACAAATTAGTTTCACAAGTTCTTAAATCAAATTCAATGAGGTAACCAGTGCACGACGACGACGATGGTGGTGCTGGTGCCGGTGCGAGGCCCGAGGACGAGCGCGACGGTGCCTGTCCTCTGTGCGCTTAAGCTGTTGCTGGCAAAACGATCGCAATTAATTTCACGCAAGCCTCTTGGGGACAAAGTTGTGGTGAGCGCCGACCGATGCGCTGTCGCCTGGTCCGGCTGGCCTGTGCGCCTTGCTCTTGGTCTCGGTCTTTGGTCTATGCAGTCGATGCAGAGCATGCAATCAGAAAGGGGACCATAAATTGCTCCCTATCCAGTAGTCATGTTTCTTTAATTTATTTGATAGCCGCTGCGGAGAGTCACGGAGAAAGTTATCGCATCTGCGTGGATGACTTCATTTTGCGGCTGAAACTGGAGTGCGAGTGTGCTGGTGGTGGTTCGGGGGAAAGGGAGTCGACGTGTGACGGATGGTGACCAGGCACCATCAGGAGGTACACCCTCCACCCAGGAGAGCGCATAGCTTTGTCGCAACAAATTATAAGACACTAAAGCAGCAATCTGCTGCGGCTAATAAACCTTCAACCTCAGCCGCGGCCACGTCCAATTTGTGTGCGAAACCAGTTGGGTCAGCGGCGGTAAGTGAACTGCGAAGCTGTGCCAGCCGAGTGCCCAGAGAGAGCGAGCGAGCGAGCGCTTTTCATTTCGTTTTGGCGCTCACATGACCATCGCCAGCCCACGAAATGATAAATTTTCACTCCCAACTGGACGCAGCAGAGGGAGGTATCCCACCGTCGGTATTATTTACCACTACCGGTCCGGCGCGGACTCATAACGAACCAGGCCCAAAAGATGCGCACACTACGGATGCGCCGCGCCGCACGATGATCCTAGGCGCAACAACATCGCCGACCGTGATCGTCAACATCCTCATCATCGTCTTGGTCGTCGTCGTCGTCGTCGTCGTTGCAGTCGCAGTGCACCGCCGGATGACCTATGGTATGTGTTTCCACATACAATTGCTGCATTTCACTAATATCGCACTAAGAGGCAAGCGGCCGTGCCTGCCCGCTCTATCCACTGCCACCGCCACCGCCACCGCCACCACCACCATCAGCAGCAGCAGCAGCAGCACAGTGAAACTAGTGGAAATCTGAATTATCTGACCAGATCACCATATGGACATGACACCGAGTGCACACACTGTCCCTTGCCGGACACTCACACTCGCACTCCAGCACACAGAGCGACGCGTACGAATCGGGGAAAGCGTACGCGTCGTGTTGTGTTCTGAATTTGTTGTTCCTCTCGGAGGATGCTCCTCGCGAAGACCCGGGCCGCTGCGGCTCACCGGTCGCTTGTGCACGCCGCCGCCAGTTTATGATCTGTGGGAAAAGCGCTCCGCCGTTTATTTTTTTTTTCCTCCGACTTTGCATACATTAAAGCGATCAAATGGGCAAATGTCCAAATGGGCGAACCGAGAGGCATCCCTGGACGATGGTTCATCCGGCGAACCAGTATCTGCAGGCATACGTGGGATATGGTGGCGTGAGATGGTTATTTGTGCGAGCAACTAGCACCGGCGGATGGCCAGCGGCGCGGAGTGGGTGTGCGCGGTGCCGCGGTGTTCTGCCGGGGATTGCCGCGGTGAACACATATACCATGCGAGTGAGAGATAATAATTGTATCTAAGACGGGACAGGATCATAACGTCTTCATTTTAATAACTCGCTGGTGGAGTCGTTAGCACTTGCCTGTGCCTGGGCCGAGGGTTGGATGGGAATCGAGTTGGCGGGGCCGTGGTGGTGCTGCGGCCGGAGTGCGATGCAGGATTAGTCACATTGTTTGGCGGGGAACAAGCGTGTGAATGGGAAATGATTCGATTCTGCTGCATTCCGCGGGTAATGAGCGGCCGATCGGAGGACTCCGCGACCGGTCGAGCTGTGGGTCGGTTTTGTATTTTTCACGCAACTGGAGTTGATTGGAGGTTTGATTCAAAGGAAGGAGAGGAGATTGAGTTATCAAACTGAGGTTTGGACTCCGTCAGACTGAGGCTTAGACTCCGTCAGACTGAGGCGTGGACTCCCTCAGAATGAGGCTTGGACTCCGTCAGACTGAGGCTTAGACTCCGTCAGTCTGAGGCTTGGACTCCGTCAGACTGAGGCTTAGACTCCGTCAGTCTGAGGCTTGGACTCCGTCAGACTGAGCCTTAGATTTCGTCAGACTGAGGCTCAGACTCCGTCAGTCTGAGGCTTGGACTCCGTCAGACTGCGGCTTGGACTCCAACTGAGTGAGGCTTGGACTTCGTCAGACTGAGGCTTAGACTTCGTCAGACTGAGGCTTAGACTCCTTCAGACTGCGGCTTGGACTCCGTCAGACTGAGGCTTGGACTCCCTCATAATGACACTTAGACTCCGTCAGTCTGAGGCTTGGACTCCGTCAGACTGAGGCTTAGACTCCGTCAGTCTGAGGCTTGGACTCCGTCAGACTGAGCCTTAGATTTCGTCAGACTGAGGCTCAGACTCCGTCAGTCTGAGGCTTGGACTCCGTCAGACTGCGGCTTGGACTCCAACTGAGTGAGGCTTGGACTTCGTCAGACTGAGGCTTAGACTTCGTCAGACTGAGGCTTAGACTCCTTCAGACTGCGGCTTGGACTCCGTCAGACTGAGGCTTGGACTCCCTCATAATGACACTTAGACTCCGTCAGTCTGAGGCTTGGACTCCGTCAGACTGCGGCTAGGACTCCAACTGAGTGAGGCTTGGACTTCGTCAGACTGAGGCTTAGACTTCGTCAGACTGAGGCTCAGACTCCGTCAGGCTGATGCTTAGACTCCGTCAGTCTGAGGCTTGGACTCCCTCAGACTGAGGCTTAGACTCCGTCAGACTGAGGCTTAGACTTCGTCAGACTGAGGCGTGGACTCCCTCAGAATGAGGCTTGGACTCCGTCAGACTGAGGCTTAGACTCCGTCAGTCTGAGGCTTGGACTCCGTCAGACTGAGGCTTAGACTCCGTCAGACTGAGGCGTGGACTCCCTCAGAATGAGGCTTGGACTCCGTCAGACTGAGGCTTAGACTCCGTCAGTCTGAGGCTTGGACTCCGTCAGACTGAGGCTTAGACTCCGTCAGTCTGAGGCTTGGACTCCGTCAGACTGAGCCTTAGATTTCGTCAGACTGAGGCTCAGACTCCGTCAGTCTGAGGCTTGGACTCCGTCAGACTGAGGCTTAGACTCCGTCAGTCTGAGGCTTGGACTCCGTCAGACTGAGCCTTAGATTTCGTCAGACTGAGGCTCAGACTCCGTCAGTCTGAGGCTTGGACTCCGTCAGACTGCGGCTTGGACTCCAACTGAGTGAGGCTTGGACTTCGTCAGACTGAGGCTTAGACTTCGTCAGACTGAGGCTTAGACTCCTTCAGACTGCGGCTTGGACTCCGTCAGACTGAGGCTTGGACTCCCTCATAATGACACTTAGACTCCGTCAGTCTGAGGCTTGGACTCCGTCAGACTGCGGCTTGGACTCCAACTGAGTGAGGCTTGGACTTCGTCAGACTGAGGCTTAGACTTCGTCAGACTGAGGCTCAGACTCCGTCAGGCTGATGCTTAGACTCCGTCAGTCTGAGGCTTGGACTCCCTCAGACTGAGGCTTAGACTCCGTCAGACTGAGGCTTAGACTTCGTCAGACTGAGGCGTGGACTCCCTCAGAATGAGGCTTGGACTCCGTCAGACTGAGGCTTAGACTTCGTCAGACTGAGGCGTGGACTCCCTCAGAATGAGGCTTGGACTCCGTCAGACTGAGGCTTGGACTCCGTCAGACTGAGGCTTGGACCCCGTCAGACTGAGGCTTAGACTTCGTCAAACTGAAGCTTGGGCTCCCTCAGAATGAGGCTTGGACTCCGTCAGACTGAGGCTTAGACTCCGTCAGACTGAGGCTCAGACTCCGTCAGACTGAGGCTCAGACTCCGTCAGACTGAGGCTCAGACTCCGTCAGACTGAGGCTTAGACTTCGTCAGACTGAGGCGTGGACTCCCTCAGAATGAGGCTTGGACTCCGTCAGACTGAGTCTTAGACTCCGTCACACTGAGGCTTGGACTTCGTCACACTGAGGCTTGGTCTCCGTCAGACAGAAGCTTGGACTCCCTCAGACTGAGCCTTAGACTTCGTCAGACAGAGGCCTGGACTTCGTCAGACTGAGGCTTGGACTCCCTCAAAATGAGGCTTAGACTCTGTTGGATTGGGGCTTGGACTCCGTTAGACTATGGCATAGACTCCGTCAGACTGAGGCTTAGACTCCATCAGACTGAGGCTTGAACTCCGTCAGACTGAGGCTTAGACTCCGTCAGATTGAGGCTTGGACTCCGTCAGACTGAGGCTTAGACTCCGTCAGACTGAGGCTTGAACCTCGTCAGACTGAGGCTTAGACTCCGTCAGACTGAGGCTTGGACTCCGTCAGACTGAGGCTTGAACTCCGTCAGACTGAGGCCTAGACTCCGTCAAACTGAGGCTCCGTCAGAGGTGTTCACTTATGACCACTGTGGCTAAGAACGTGGCCCATGTATTTCGGAATGTCTTTCCTTAGTGAAAGTTAACTAATTGCACATCCTGGCGCGCGATATTTCGTAAGACCCACAAAGCTCCCACGGTATTATGACACAGGCAACCTGATATGACCACCGACTGACGGCACCTCACCGGACGCCCCAACCAGCCAGCCAATTGCTGTGGAACATAATTAAGGAATTGTTAACAACCATTCCGTGAGCGAGATACTCCACTACCGAACAAGAAGAACGAGCAATGGTGCACAGAAAGCACTTACTGAAGATACCACCACCGTCGCCGCCCGCACCGCACCCCAGTCGGCAACAACAGCGAATCCCCGCCTCTTGGTGCGACTCCCACCGAAAACCGCATTCAAGCCAGGCTCGTCATCACCCAGTCTCGCCGTTGATGATCTTCTTTTTTTTACTCAGCCCGCGGCTAGCCCAGATATTTCCTCGAAGACTCACTCATTTTCCAGGGAGAGCTGCTTGGCTTGCCGTCTGGAGTGTCTCCAGTCTAATGCCAACAAGTTGGACCTCCAGCAAGTTATTGGCCCACACTCTTCGGCGTAATTGCATCCATTCGTTGGATCGGATTTCGACATAAGATGCACACACACACACAGATGGGGAGGGGGACTCTGGCTTGGAGTTACACCGACTTAACGATGTGGCTGCACTCGGGAAACCTAATCAGACTACAATTGAGATGCAATTTACACCCACGACAGAACTGAAGCGAACCGGGATGAGAGTCACTGCTTGTGACGGTGACGGCGGGCGGAGGGGGGAGTGTGGGTGCAATCGAGAGGTAAACAGACAGTAAACCGGAAAAAAAAGGTTTTACCTGATCCTGATGTGATCCGCTCCGACAACAGTCAGCAGCTGTGGAGACGTTGAAGATGAGATGAATTTTGTTCCCATGCCTTTGTGGCTACAGTGGGTGGGACAAGTGTGGTCACAGAGGTGGCTTGCAGAGGAAGTGTGACGGTTTTTGGGATACACTCGGAGTGGGTTGCTGTTGTTGAATGCAAGCGTTTACTGAGTTTGACGATTAATGTGAAATGCATGTGGAATGCGTGTGGAACTCATGTGAAATTTGGAACTAATGTGGACCTCATGTGGAACTCAAGGGGAATTCATGGGAAACTCATGTAAAATTTTGAACTAATGTGGACCTCATGTGGAACTCAAGGGGAACTCATGGGGAATGCATGTGATTTTGCGTCTTTGACTACGACCTGTATAATGCCGCCAAGCCAGGCATCACTGAGTTATTCTTCGGATGACGCTATCACTTTCGAACAGTTTAAGGTGTCGCAAGCAATGTGCACAACAAAAGAGTGTGCGACTGAGGGCTGAGGACGCTACGCAAGGCCGCCCTAGCTTCAGTTGAGAACAACCCCAGGAGGGCGATTAAGGAACAAACCTAAGCTCCCCTCGTTGGTTCTAGTTGTCACGAGAGTGATGGCGAAACTGACACGCACTGCTGATAAAGATGGTGAGTCAAGTTAAGTTCCCATATCCCGGACAAGTCCTTTCCCGTCCCACGGCCTTTAAGACCCAGTGTCTCTACTTCCCAGCCAGACTGTACCTACTTCATTTTTATGAAGAAAAACCTGCACCTCTTCACGTCGAACCATGCGCGGGAGGATATTGATGATGATCATGTGGATTTGCGGATCAATTTCCGATGATCGCGGGTTGAGATTTTGTCATCAAAAGATTTGCTTGTTTGCCTTTTTCTCTCTCTCTCCCAGCCGGTCCCCGTCAGCGTTTCGCCGGCGCAGCCGACCTGCTTTCGGTGATACTTCGAGATCACGTCGTTTCCAAGAGGAGACGTGTTCATCATTATGACACGCGGAGCATGGGAGGAAGTGACGGCGTGATTTGCATAATGGATGATTGATTTGCGAATGGGCTCGGTCTCTGAGAGGCGAACAGATGCAGAGCAGCGCCGACGTGTGGGCCGCACAGCCTCGTCGCGGAAGATGTCGATCAGGCGATCGCGAAGAGGGGCAATCAGTGGGCTTTTGTTCGGCAGATGACGCGGCCGTTGCCTGGTGCAGTTCGCCCCAGTCGATCCTTTGACCTTTTCAGCCGCGAATGATTGATCGGGATATTAAGGCGATCGCCGTATGAGGCAATTTGTTAGCTCATTTTGGTATTCTATCAGCCGCTAAGTGGCAATTCGTACCGATCACCGCAGCTGGGTGTGAATGCGGCGCACTCTCGCTCGCCCGGGTCGGGCTCCCTTCGTCGCGGTCCACGTAGGTGGCTGGGGGAGTCCACCACCATTTCCGAGATTGTTCTGCCGTTGTATCGGCCGGTGATTAATGCCCTCGACTAGGGACGTTTCCATGCGCGGACAACGTCTTCTTCTCGTGCCGGACTTTTGTAATTCGTTAGAGATTAATTGAGGGCAAGTCTAACTGGTTTTCGGAGCCAGGGAATTTGCATAGCTCACCAGCGGTTGGCATGCAGCTGCCTGCGATGGTATTCCGGTCCATGGTGGGCGTATTGGCCGGTGTCCTCTTGACGAATGTGGACTGATTGATTGAGCTTTGAATTGTTTAATATTCATGATTTGCCTTGAATCGATGAGTAATCGAGGGGATTTGTTGAAGATTTCGAATGACTAGCAGATAGCGGCGACGAATGGTGGCTCGGAGCATGACTCGAAAGGAATGAGAAATGAGTTTGAAGAGCGAGACTTGTAAGCCGGGGTTCTGTCTTGCTAGCTTTCGACATGCAGTTGGTCACGACTTTCGAAAGGACGGCGAGGTTGAAGTTTTGCCAAGAGGACAGGGAGGAATTTTGTGGGACCGAGGCAAGAATATGCTCGAGATGAGGGATTTCACTTGAGTGGTCTCAGTTATTGAACGAACACATTCTAGTTCTAGTTGACTTTTATCAATTCGTTCAAGAGTAGAAAGTCAGACATCTAGAACATATCGAGGCACTCACTTCATTGAAAATATTTGAATATTTCTCGCCTTGGATTAGAATGGGGATGCCAAGAGAGTAGAGCAGTCCAGGGTAGACTTGGTCATCAACAGAACTGGATCTTCAACTAGTGCTACCTCTGGCTAGACGCCTTCAATTTCTTGTCCCAAGTTGATTGAGAGCCTCACCGCTTGGGTAAGAGATGTTCTTTTCTTAATAAATTGCGCGTGCTCAGGGGGTTATTTATACTCTTAATTGTCCGAGAGTGGCGGCCCGTGGCGTTGTGGGTATGTGCTTCGAACCCAACCTTGACGTCTTAGGTTCGATTCCTGCTCGGTGTAACATAACAAATTTTCACAGCCCCACCTCTTTCGAGTCACTGACGATGCTCAACGAGTATTTCCTGTCTGGAAAAAGCTTCTCAAACTTGGACGTTCGGAGTCGGCCTAAACTGGAGGTCCCTTCCACTCGTGAGAGAACAACAAGCTAGGCCCTGGCCCTCCACGGGCGATTCCGATAAAAGCGGATTGTAGTCTATGGGAAATATTGAGCTGGAAAGAGCTTTCCACATTCGTGTAGTGCGGCTAAAAAACGAGTCTCTAAGCTCCACTGTGCGTCCGAAAGCAGGCTTAAGGGTAAACTGATGTGCATTCCTGGCGAGACTTGTATTGCGGGTGAATTTAAGGAGAGGAGGAATGCAGTTGGCTAGCTCACTTGAGCATTGTCTGTTAAAGGAACGATAAAACACGGACAAAGAAGACACGGTTCGTCGATGTTCAAGCGAGTCTAATGAACCCGCGATATCGTTGTCTCCTATAAGCTTTATCGCTCGCTTTTGGATTCTATCTAGTAGGTACAAGGTGGTCTTGGGGGCACCAGACCAGATATGAGCGCTGTACTCAAGCTTAGGGCGAATATACGCCTTATAGATTAAAGCCAAATCAGAGGGGGTGAAGTATTTCTTGCATCGATTAAGGAAACCTAAACATTTCGCAGCATTTTTCGCGACCTCGAATATGTGATCGTTCCAACTAAGTGTTGTGTTGATGCACATAACGAGGATGACGAGTTTTCCGGTTTCGTCGATACAAGCGCCATTCATGGGTAATGGCTGATTATCAGGGGTTCGCTTTAGAGACAGCAGACAGCATTGAGTTTTGGAAGCATTGGATTCCATTCTGTTGCTCTTACCTCAGTTAATCATGCTGTCTAGATCGGAATTCAATGTGCTTCACATACGCTGCCGTTCCAATACTACGTCCGAAGGGCAGGGTCGTGAATTTTGGAACGAATATGAAAAGCTGAGGGTGCTGTCATCAGCGAAGTAGTGGATTGGATTAGAAGTGGTTCACAGGAGGTCACTTATAAAAATGAGAGAGAGTGTGGGAGACAAAACAGAGCCTTGGGAGACACCAGCATTCATCTTGTGAATACCAGACTTGAAACCATCCAAAACAACTTGGATTGAACGGTTGGAAAGGTAGTTTCTAATCCAAAGAAGTAGAGATTCATCACCACCATAAGCACGCATTTTCGACAAAAAAGCTTGATGCCAGACTCTGTCAAATGCTTTAGAAATATCAAGCGCAACTATCTTGCTTTCGCCTGCATTGTGCAAAGATCGGTTCCACTTTTCGGTGAGATAAGCTATCAAATCACCAGTGGACCTGTAACTGCGGTAGCCATACTGTCGGTCATTAAAAAGCTTCCGCGATTCAAGATATTTCATAAGCTGACGATTTATCAGCGTGTCCATGACCTTAGAAAGAAGGGACGTACCTGCTATGGGTCGGTACGAGGTGGGTGACGAAGATTCGCCCTTTTTCGGGACGGACTGGATAAATGCTGTTTTCCATCTACTCGTCAAGAGACCTTGTTACGTTCAGAAGCTGTAAAGGTTTTCGCCTAGTTCAAGATCTCTATTTAGTTAATCGTAGATTGGGAGGGTATATTGCTAGGACACTACTATTCTGATGTGGCGCTAGTCTTAGGTCCATGGTTCTAGCGCTAGCTCGGTAGCCATTGGGACTAAGGTTGGAATCCTGTGGCTGTGTTCTTCACTTTTTTCTTTGTAGCGTCCAAGTTGCACTCATTATGGTTCCATGACCTTGAGTTGGCTGAAGCGGTAATGGGAATTAGCGGCTCTGCAGATGGCCTGATGTTGTGGAGAACCGCAACTCTCCAAAAGGAAAAAATCAGCCAATGCGGATGAAGGCCGAACCCATCCACTTCAGTCACAAACTGAACTCGTGGAGTGTATGTAGATAGTGCATCGAAAAAAAAGGAGTAGTGCAGTGTGTTTTTTTTTTGTGACAGTGGTTTAGTGGAACGTGCCAGCTGGAGAGGATTGTTGACCGAGGCCCAGGTTCACCCCGGACTGTAGCGCCACAAGAAGAAGAAGAAGGTTTAGTGGATTAAATTTTAAAAACAAGAGAAGAATGCGATTCGAGGTTTTTCCTTTCCCCACTATCGCCAGTGAAGAAGCTGTTGAACGTCGAGGAGAATTTGCGCCCGACCCGTACAGGAAGATAATTGCCGTCCAGAAACCGAGCGAGAGCGAGGAGACAACCGTGAATTAAGGCGACTCCGGAACGTGTCAAGCGGTATTTAACAACCTGAGGATTTCCAGCGTAATAATGATATAATATGGGTGGCGCTACAGCCCGTAGGGGGCCAGGGCCTAGCTTCTCAGCAACCACTCGTGTTGTGCGTGATATTGTTCTCTCACGAGTGGAGGGGACCTACAGTCTTACGCCGACTACGAACGGCCATGTTTGAGAAGCTCTTTCTAGACAGGAAATACTCTTTGAGCATTGTCAGTGACTCGAAAGAGGTGGGGTCGTGAAAACTATTTTTGTCGCTCAGAGCTGGAATCGAACCTACGACGTCGAGGTTGGGATCGACGCACATACCCACAACGCCACGGGCATGATACACATATATATGAATTTAACTGGATGTTAGCTATAAGATAGATTAAGGAAACAATTGTATAGTTTTAAGTAAATAAAGATTGTAAACGAAAACTAAAAGCGGACTACCATCTTATTGTCGCGATTCAAGAGGTTAATCGCGTGGCGCCCACAAGCAAAACATCAAGACCACGGCCTTCTCCACGGCTGGTCAGGCATCCTCCCGATCGAGGTCTCGCGGAAGTTTAAAAACCGGTGTAACAACCTGAAAAGTAGGAAAGACGAAAAAGCTCACACAGTGGTTTTGCCAGCGAAGAAGAACACCTCTTCAGAAGTATTGGGGGAATACCATCCGAGCCAGAGGATTTGTGCACGTCGAGATCTTTAAGTACTCTTGCAACTGTACGAGTGCGGAAGTGAATTTGTCCCATGGTGAAACCAACGCTCTGAGTACAGGTGGGGACAAGTTACAATCTGGCAGTGTTGAGCTGGCTGCAAAATGCACCGCAAGCCGATTGGCTTTGTCCAAAGAGCTGACAGCTGGGATGTCATTGTAGATGAGCGTGGGAATTGAGGACGAGGCGGAATCCTTTATGTTTTTGACAAGTGACCAAAAGTTTTTGCTACCCTAGGGACATTGTAGCACTTTTTGACTCAATTTTTGTGCATGGGAGAATTTCATACGTCGGATTATTGCATTGCAGTCATTTCTGGCCCGTTTGAACTTATTCCAGCTTTCCTCAGTAGGGTTGGCTCTGTTTAACCGGAAAGTCAACTCTCTCATTTTGACAGCCTCTTTGCAGCTCGAGTTATACCATGGATTTGGGCTGGGCTTGATACACTTCACTCTATGCGGAATGAAGGATCTCATGCCCAGCTGAAGAATGTTTGTGATCATATCAGCAGCGGCATTCACGTCACTATCGAGGAAGCATAGTGACCAGTTAAAATTCCTGGAGAAGTTGTTGAGTGCGCTCCAATTGGCATTCTCGTATAGCCATACTATTCTCTTCGAATTTAGATTAGACTTTAGGCACGGGCGTCCTCTGTTGCATTGCCCAACAGTTTAGGAGCCCGATCTAAGTTGTCAGTGGCCCAGCCACGTTAGGCATCGGCTCCGTCGAGGCCCATCAAACCCGATATCGCTGTACAGCCAACTATTTGGGTTAGGTTAGGTTAAAGTGGCATTAGGAGATGCACTCAGGTCGATGGCAGGAAGGCCCATTGTACTTGTAGTGTAAGGTCATGAGTCAAAACAGAAACAGAGAGTCAGGGTCTCTACGACAGCCAGCCAGTTTTGTCAGTGAATTCTCGTATTTGTTTTCCTGTTATCTTCCTGGGGTCGCAGGAGCTTTCCTGATCGAGGCAGAGTGCAGGGCGGCTACAGAGGAGGTGATGTACATTTTCCTCCTCTTGTTCGTCTAGGCAGCTTGCTTCTATTATTAGTAGCAAAGAAGGGAAGATTGTACTGCACCTTGCGGTGTGCCTTTTGTGATCGAGCTGAAGCGTTCCTTGACTCAACTGAACCTACAATTTGTGATTTAATCTCTCTCTCTCTAAATACCCTCAAAGCAAATAGGAACAAAGACTGCATCAACAACTATCTCCTCGAAGAGACAAGCGACTTCTTTGTACGCGTTTGAAATTGTCCATGCCTCTGCAACGTACAGCAGGACTAGGACGATCAGTGTTCTGTATAAAGTCACTGTGCTCCTTCGAGAGTCGGTTCTATTCCTCGACTGTCTGTTGATCCCAAAGACACAGCATATTCTGTTGTTCTAGAGGAGAAGTCATTAACCACCTCGAAGTTAAAGCTGCCCATTGTGAGGCTCTACCCAAGACGTCGATGTTGTATGTCAATTCTTGAGGACAGCATATGTATCCACACTCATTAACATCCAGACCCACTGTAGTCGCTCGCCAGTTAGCTGTTTTTGGGGAAGACCTCCTCGTTATACCCCTAGTTACCTTAGGTGATCACTGAGTCTGCAGCGCATGTTGAGAAGCACGTTAGAGTACGGTGGTTGATCAATTTGACACGTGTAGGTACGTCAAACGTCTTTCGGTTATACTGACCTGCTTCATACCATGTCCCGGTCCCTTTAACATTTCTGCTCTGAGGATAAGCCTGTTTGAGAGTTCTGATTCTCCTTTCCTTGCCTGGGCGCCGTCAGCTCTGCAATCTGCTGTAAGCCCAGCTTGGGCTTGACAATGTAGGAGTGCAGTGGCATCGCAAAATTACTCTTGCTTGCCTTGCAGCCCGCAACAAATCCCGAACCCTAGACCACAGGGACTTAACCTTCGTCCCTGGTTCCGCACTGACGACACACCCACCCAAAGGTTAACCAGGAACATTCGGACAACCGGCATCACTGTGTCACATGGCGGATTACATGCATGACTGCTCACTGTTTGGATTTGTAAAGTGTCAAGTGTCGAACGGACTTTGCGCGCCTCGGTACAATTGAATCTTACACAAGCCACAATTGCACACCCAAATGTCAATGCTGTCCCATCTGAAGCTACCACAGCACAGCGCCACACAGTCGGCACAGTGCAGTGCTTAGCTGAAAGCATATACCACGTCCGGTGGTATCGTGCCGTGCCGACTCTCACCGTCTCACCGTCTCACCGTTTCACCGCTTTACCGTCCCAGCGTGACCCACATTGTAACCCCCATCAACCAACCTGTCCACTTCAGTCGTTCCGAGACTAATGTCCTTGCTTATTGGCTGGCATTATCCGAAACGGCGGACGATTTAAATTAATAAATTACAACCGCCTAAGGACTCTTAATCTCGAAACGCGGTTAACCCCCGTCAACCGGACACTCACTCACAGCGCACGGCATGCCGGTGCTCCTTGCTCTGGGAATGCCAAGGCAGAAACCACACGAGCGCGCCTTCTAGTTCAGCGCCAGAAATACACGGATCACGACAACTATTTGATGCATTCCGCGCGGCCGGCTTATGCATCTAAACATGAACTTGGATCTGGCGCACTTCGATGTGGCTTATTGTCGATGCAGCATTGCTTTCGCAGAAAGAGCAGAAATATGGATCAATGATCAGTGATCTTTCACGTTTCCCAATGTTGCATGCGATCCCGGCATCGGCTGGCCTCGCCGTCCATCCGTCCCCACGCGAGCGGAGTGATAGATCCTTTCCTTTGGCGGAGAGGGACGGACGGAATTTGAATGTCGAGTTCGAGTGGAGGCACTTCGTGGCCGCCGATGTGGGACTGGTGCCAAAGTGGTAGCCGAGCAGAGGTTATTTCACTCGTCAGCTATCAATGCGAACACTATGAGCGAATTGAATTATGACAGGGTTGCCAGGGAGACGGAGACTGACAGACTAACGGAGAATGACAAGACTGACGAAGAATGACAAGACTGACGGAGAATGACAAGACTGACGGAGAATGACAAGACTGACGGAGAATGACAAGGCTGACAAGACTGACAAGACTGACAAGACTGACAAGACTGACAAGACTGACAAGACTGTCAAGACTGACAAGACTGACAAGACTGCCAAGACTGCCAAGACTGACAAGACTGACAAGACTGACAAGACTGACAAGACTGACAAGACTGACAAGACTGACAAGACTGACAAGACTGACAAGACTGACAAGACTGACAAGACTGACAAGACTGACAAGACTGCCAAGACTGACAAGACTGACAAGACTGACAAGACTGACAAGACTGACAAGACTGACAAGACTGACAAGACTGACAAGACTGACAAGACTGACAAGACTGACAAGACTGACAAGACTGACAAGACTGACAAGACTGACAAGACTGACAAGACTGACAAGACTGACTAGACTGACAAGACTGACAAGACTGACAAGACTGACACGACTGACAAGACTGACGACCGACGAGACTGACGACTGACGACTGACGACTGACGACTGACGACTGACGACTGACGACTGACGACTGACGACTGACGACTGACGACTGACGACTGACGACTGACGACTGACGACTGACGACTGACGACTGACGACTGACGACTGACGACTGACGACTGACGACTGACGACTGACGACTGACGACTGACGACTGACGACTGACGACTGACGACTGACGACTGACGACTGACGACTGACGACTGACGACTGACGACTGACGACTGACGACTGACGACTGACGACTGACGACTGACGACTGACGACTGACGACTGACGACTGACGACTGACGACTGACGACTGACGACTGACGACTGACGACTGACGACTGACGACTGACGACTGACGACTGACGACTGACGACTGACGACTGACGACTGACGACTGACGACTGACGACTGACGACTGACGACTGACGACTGACGACTGACGACTGACGACTGACGACTGACGACTGACGACTGACGACTGACGACTGACGACTGACGACTGACGACTGACGACTGACGACTGACGACTGACGACTGACGACTGACGACTGACGACTGACGACTGACGACTGACGACTGACGACTGACGACTGACGACTGACGACCGACGACTGACGCGACTGACGACTGACGCGACTGACGACTGACGACTGACGCGACTGACGACTGACGCGACTGACGACTGACGCGACTGACGACTGACGCGACTGACGACTGACGCGACTGACGACTGACGACTGACGACTGACGCGACTGAAGACTGACGACTGACGACTGACGACTGACGACTGACGACTGACGACTGACGACTGACGACTGACGACTGACGACTGACGACTGACGACTGACGACTGACGACTGACGACTGACGACTGACGACTGACGACTGACGACTGACGACTGACGACTGACGACTGACGACTGACGACTGACTGACTATGAGAGCAGATTCTACCTCAGAATCCCATTCGAAACCAACCGATGGCAACCCTGCCCACTGCGCACTGATGGCTCTTCAGCGGTAAACGTCGAAGTGTCTGTCGATATCGGACGAAAATGCACAAAAAACAACGAAACCGTGTAACCCGACAACAGCCGCGCAGTCAATCGCCTTCGAAAGCCGATCTCAACGCGAGGAGTATCATCGTCGTCGTCGTCATCGTCATTGAAGGGGAAAACATTGTTTTGGCACGATTTTCCCTTCCCGTCTTTTCACCATGATCTGGATGAGCAGACCCGAACCGACGCGACCGATTGCACCTCCGCCGCGCTGCACGCCAGACCGCGTGCACTTTCGCGTTCGATCCACCACCGATCGGCGGCCACGAACCGCCGAGGAAATACTGTCCCGTCCCCGTAAACTGCAACCATCGCCGAGGCTCATTTCAATGCTATTACCGGCCCGAAACTCATGAATTAAACTCGATCGCATCGTGATAGATAGCGCTGCCGCACCAGACACTCTCAGCCCGTCAGCCAGCCAGCCAGCCAGCCAGGGATGCCATCGATTTTGCCGCAGAGCCGGCAACGGCTGGCCTAAGTGAAAAATAGTCATCGCGGTAATTATGGTATGGATTCATTGCTTTATTAAAATTATTTAAGGTGCCCATCAAGATGCCGATGCTTCGGCGAGGCTTTCCCACCGCGAGGACGCGAGAGAGCGGGCAGCATCGACCCAGCCGCGGTGTCGATAGTTAACCCGATTCGTGGCTAGGTGATGATAATGATGATGACGGTCGCGACAATCATATTATAATAGTGGCCACGGTCGTGCCATCCGCCGAGATTGCGGTGAGATCGAGCCGCGTCTTCGGCTTCGTCCAATTTTTTTCCGTTCTTCCTCCTCTTGATTCGTTTTTGGGACCAATATTCATCATCGTCGCCGTCAGAAGCCGGCTCCAGCCAGGGTGGCTGGAGGCCGGAGGGTCCCCGGCTGTTGTGGAGCTGGTGGTGGCGTAGGTAACACGCGCAAAGTGCTACTGAACGAGTGATTGTTTCTGGCCTGGGCCTGGGCCTGGGCCTGAGCCGGCTTCGCCTCTAATTTGAAAGTTGAAATGTGTACCTATGGCACTTTGGCCGTTTTGTCGTCACCGGTGATCTGCTGGTGCGCCCGAGAGTCCCATTATTGTCGTCGTCGTCGTCGTCGTCCTCAGCGTTCGTGAAATTCTGAAGAAATGAGAAGAATTATTGCAAAAAGAAGATGAAGGAGAAAAAAAGAAACGAGAAATAATTTCTGGAAGGCTGAAAGGAGGCGGTGGCGGCGGCGGCGGTGGTGGTGGTGGCGTGGAACCAATGGTGGTTCGCGCGCCTGGGCTGGTTTGATGAAGAGGTGGCTGGCCGAACATTGGTGTGGATGAACGGTACCCGGTAAGTGTTTCTCCATGGCAATGACGATGGCAGCCAGTCAGCCAGCCAGCCAGCCAGCCAGTGAGTCGAGCGAGAGAGCGGCCCGAGATATATCGTGGGAATAAGACCAAGTCGTGTCGAAATTATTTCGAGAGCGATGGTATTGAATTACGAGTATTTCATCGCGATATAAATAATGGTGTTGATCTGGTATGTTGTGAAAGGTGGTAGCTGGCAGCGGTATGGTATTCGGAATTTGGATTGTCGGCACCGATGCCACTTTTCTGCTTCGGCTCGTGTTTGCCTCTTCTTGTTTCTGTGATTTTTTTTTCGCGTCGAGAGAGTGTGTGAGGCGATGACGGTTGAGTGGTGAGTGCTGGGAGCTTGAGGTTTCTTGTTAAATTGCTGTGTTGTATGGTTACTGTCGTGGTTTGCGCAGGTCAAGATGAGGAGTCGGTCGACGGTCAATGGCTGGCCTTCTTTTGCGGGTCGATTATGAATTCTTGGCGAACTCATGCCGATAGGGGAAAACTATCCGTGCCAGCGAGCAAAGCCATCCGATGCTCTGTGTGAATGAGGGTCGGGATAAATGGGGGTCAACTCTTCTTGTGAGGCGTGCACTTTTGACAATCTAGCGAAGTGTTGATATTCACTGATGTGCATTGATCACAGGTTCAACCTAGTAACGCCGTTTCAACGAGATCGCAATAAATCCCTCAACGCAGCCAACATTAAGGTCGTTCAGAGCAGCATCTAGCACTTTGCACACGGGAACACCAAGCCAACAGCCACGCCGCATCCATCCCCCAGTGACACGGGAACACCAAGCCAACAGCCACGCCGCAGCCATCCCCCCATTTAACCATGAATCGCCGAAGATTTGCCATATTGAATAAAACCGTCAGTCGGGCCCATTCAGATGTCAGGAACGAGAAAGACCACTGGATAGACACCTCATTTCATTTGGCTGCAACATGCCACCGCTGCCCCACCAGTCGATCCTTTGCAGTGAACCGCCAATACCAGCATTCAAGCATCTCTCGGATGCACCATCCACCCAGGCGGGCACCAGCCACAGCCGAGCTGCTGGTGGGTATGCACCGAACGCGGCCACATCTGTCCGCGTCGCGACAATACTACTTTTGTCACGTGGAATAATCGTGAGATCATTTGACGATATTATGTCAAAGCGGCCATTTTTGGGGGCCGACTGTCACAATCTTATTAACGGTGCTCGCCACCGATGGGGCGCGCTCAGACAATTACTAATATTCATGGTCGCGATCCACACGCATCCCATTGACCTTCTCCCGCCTGGACGGCAGCACATTCACAGCACGTCCACCTCCTGCGTCGCGTCGACTCCTCGCCGACGGCGCGCGCGCACTCGCATTTGTTCCGAGTGCGGTTACAAATTGTTCTCCTTTTAAGGATAACGCTCCGACTCTGACTCCGACTCCGGCTCGGGCTCTGCTTCTGTCGTTGTGCATTCGCGAGCCATTCAACGGTCTCCATAGCTTATAATTTAGTTATAGGGAGCGGGGTAATAAACGACTTTTGCATTCGGTCGGCAGGAATCCGCACAAGTGCCGTTTTGTTTTTGGCTGCGTGGCAGGAGCCGCCACCGCCACTGCCACAGAAGGCAACCGCACGTCGATCCTTGGTTCGGTGTGTTCGTGGCACCGCACGGCGGAGGCATCCCTTGGGTGTGTGGGCCAATCAAAGTGCACGTTGCCGAAACGCAGGCGCAGCCTTCGACTGAACCTGGCCGCGTCGGCGTTGACTGCAGCAGCACGGAGTGAAAAATAATTTATGACCCGGGCGCTCCGGTTGTCCTAGTGTTGCGATAAATTTGCCAATTTGTTTCCGTAACACCAGGTTTGGGTGTACCGGAGTTATTGCCCGTGGGTTGAGAGAATTACCGCCAGTGGATGGAGTTGGAAAATTATGGCATTCCCCTAAAGGCCAGTGGGTGACATGTTTATTTTGGATGCCGCCACTACCACCGGCTTGACTGGGAGTGGTTTTTTGGTTCGCTCCCAGAAAGGAGTGGGTCATCGGTGGGAATTGCAAGTGGACGGATCAGCGAAGAGGTGGCCAACTAGACTGGATGACGCGGCAGCTGGATCTTCAGGGGCTCGCCATTTAGTGAGGACTGTGAACGATGAAGTTTGCGGCCCATTTTCTGGGCTCTGTCAGTAGCTCGAAAGATAGGCACTTTGATTTATAAAATTTAGTTCATGTCGGGCATCCCTACCAAACTCGTCCGTTTGTGTAGGATGACGATGGAGAATGCACGCTACTCCATGAAGGTCGGTAAAGACCTAACCGAGACCTTTGATGTCAACAAAGGATTCAGACAAGGTGACGCGCTGTCATACGACTTTTTTAACATCATTCTTGAAGGAATTGTTCAAAACTCGAACGCCAACACCAGAGGAACAATCTTTCAGAAGTCCGTCCAACTACTCGCATATGCCGACGATATCGCCATTATCGGAAGAACGCAGCGTGATGTCAAAGGCGCTTTTGTGAGTATTGCAACGGAGGCCACGAAGATGGGTTTAGCGGTAAACGAGGGTAAGACCAAGTATATGCTGTCAACGAGAAAGGACACCCAACACCGACGTCTCGGTCAGAACGTCACGGCAGACAGATATAACTTTGAGGTAGTTAAAAACTTTGTCTACCTAGGAACCGCTATCAACTCAGACAACGACACCAGCGCTGAAATCAAACGAAGAATAACTCTTGCCAATCGGTGCTTCTTTGGGCTAAGAAAGCAATTGGTGAACAAAGCCCTCTCTCGAACAACCAAGGTAACGCTCTACAAGACCTTAATCGTCCCAGTCCTGCAATATGGCGCGGAGGCATGGGCTCTGTCAAAAGCGAATGAAGCAGCTCTTGGTTGCTTCGAGATTAAAATTCTTCGTGTGATTTTTGATCCCGTTTGCATAGATGGTGAGTGGAGGACGAGATATAACGACGAACTACACGGGCTGTTCAGCGACATCGACTCGGCCAGAAGAGTGAAGATCCAACGATTGAGATGGCTAGGTCATGCAGATCGGATGGAAACCAATGTTCCGGCCCGAAAAGTCTTCGAATCCACCCCCGAGGGACGGCGCAGTAGAGGAAGACCGCGACTCAGGTGGCGCACGCAAGTGGAAAGGCACCTCAACCAACTATGCGTGCGAAACTGGAGACAGCTAGCTAAAGATCGAGCTGGCTGGAGACGCTTGTTGGTTGAGGCCCAGGTCCACCCTGGACTGTAGCGCCACCTTAAGTAAGTAAGTAAGTTCATGTCGGGCATAGGATCAAGAACGCTCAGCTTTGCCGCACTTACCTTCGTCATGACTGCGACGACCACCTTGAGCTGGTTATAATTATTTTGGCTTCTTTGGTGATGACGAAAACTCCCTACTGATTTGGAACAAGCTTTAGTGGCAAAGCACTCGAGCAAATCTCTTATGAGCGAAATGAAGCTGCAGTGACTAGATGATTCGTGCTCTAGTTTGGATGCAGGCCTTTCGTGTTTTGTTTCATTTGCATGTAAGATCCTGTCGCCTCGCTCAAAGTTACTGACGTAAGTAAAGTAAGAGAAGTAAAAAGTAAGAAAGTAACAAAATTGCAGTTTTGGTTGTGCCAAAAGTGGTCTGTACTAAAATTTAATACATGGGTGGCGCTACAGCCCGTAGGGGGCCAGGGTCGAGCTTCTCAGCAACCACTCGTGCTGTGCCTGCTATTGGGAAGGGACCTACAGTTTTATGCCGACTCCGAACGGCCAAGTTTGAGAAGCTCTCTTCAGACAAAAACACTCTGAGAAACTGTGACAGACTGTGTCAGTGACTCGAAAGAGGTGGGGTCGTTAAAATTGTTTTCGTCGCACAGACCATCAATCGAACCTACGACGTCGAAGTTGGGCTCGACGCACATACAGACAACGCCACGGGCCACCACTGCAAAAATTTAGTTGTTTTAAAAATGGAATGGACGGCTGCATGGCGTAGTTTGTTATACGGGTCCCCGGTACGAATCTCTGTGAAAGCCAAAGCTAACATGCTTTTATCTGCTTTTCAAAATCTGGTCCACTGGGTGTCACAGTTGACCAACAATGGTCCAAGTGTGCTGGGAGTTTCGCTGGCAACCCAATAACTTAACCTAACTTAGTACATTTTTGAGTGAACTAGCGGCGATTTTGTCTGCTTCAAGATAGTATCCGCCCAGGTGTCGATGACGTGTCCTGACCAGGGAGTTACAGTGGCACAGAATGTGTTCTGAAGTTTCATTTTCCTCGGTAGGTGTCAACTGGCCTTAGGCCCATGGCTATTAGATGTTTGTTTGCTGGGCAGTGTCCCGTAAGGAAACACCCTTGCGAATCTAACTCCTTGTGAGAATGAGGAGTTGAACATTTTGGGCTGTCTGTTGCCTTCCGTGTGCGTCCAGTAATAGTTGACTATGTCCCTGAACTGTTAGCCGTGGTGCATGGTATGCCCCAGAATGATCACGGCTGGTGATGCGGGGCCTTTTCTGGCAAGGAGGTCTGCACGTTCGTTTCCTATATAACCGCTGTGACCTGCCATCCAAATGAGGTCGACTCCGCTTGTGTTGGCCAGCTAATGTATGTTGTTAGTCTAAACAGTGGATTCTACTAAATGTAGACTTTACTGAAAAGGGAATATATTACAAGTGGACTATATTTAAAATGCGTTGTACACAAAGTTGACTGTACCTAAAGGGGATGGTACATGGTTGGCTACGAAACGTACGTCTAAGGAGGTTGATTAATGAACGGTCACCGCCGAACCTCAACTGCTAGAGGTCATGTCAGCTGGTGTTGTCTGCCGGATAAGGTGCATGTCCACTCCGCAGATCCCAACATAGAATAGTGAAGACCTCTTACCACAGGTGGGTGCGGTGGTATAACAAGGTGATTTGTAAATAACTCAAGTTTACAGTGTTTGCTACAGTCCGAAGTGAACCTGGGCCGCAACTAACATTTCTCTCCAGCCAGCACCATCTTTCGCCAGCTGCACACACCAAGTTGGTTGCTGTCCTTTTCCACTTGTGTGTGCCATCTCGTGCCAGGACGTCCTCTGTTGCGCCGTCCCAATAGCTCGGTATCGAAGACTCTTCGGGCCGGAGCTGTGGTGTCCATCAGCTCGACATAACCTAGCCATCTAAGGCGTTGGATCCGACGACGCTTAAGAAGGTGCATGCCGATGTACATCCCGTACAGTTCGCTAATGGATCTTTTCCTCTAGACGCAATCAACGTATTCAGGGCCAAAATCGCACGCCGAACATTTCTCTCAAGCCGACCAAGAGCTTCTCCATCCGCAGGGATGATCAGAGTGTTAAATACAGTCAGCTTGGTGTTTCGAGAGATGGCTCTGTGCGTCCTTTCATGATGACAGCATGTACTTTGTTTTGCCCTCATTCACCGCTGGACCTATTTAAGCCGTTTTCGCTTCAATCCCTGCTGACGCTTTATTGACTGCTCGCTGTGTTCGTCCAATCACGTCAATGTCGTCCGCGTAAGCAACCAGTTGGACGGACTTTTGGAAGATCGTGCCTCGGGTGTTTACGTTTGATTTTCGCACGATGTTCTCAAGTATGATGTTGAAGAAGTCACATGACAGCGTGTCGCCTTGTCTCAAACCTTTTTTGACATTGAAGGTCTTGGTGCGCTCGTTACCGACCTTGATGGAGCAGCGAGAGTTCTCCATCGTCATCCTGCACAGCCTGACGAGCTTGGCAGGAATGTCAAAACTAGACATGGCGTTGCATAGCTCGTCTCTATGCACACTGTCATATGCGGCCTTAAAGTCGACAAATAGGTGGTAGGTGTCGATCTGCATCTCTTCGGTATTTTTGGGGATCTGCCGAAGTGTGCATAGTTGGTCGATGGTGGACTTCCCAGGCCTGAAACCGCACTGACAAGAACCCTATCAGATTATTGACGAATGGTTTCAGGCGCTCATACAAAACGGCAGAGAAGATCTTGTACGGGATGTTTAAAAGACTTATTCCTCGATAGTTGGCGCAGTGTCCTTCCCTGTGGATCGGATCGGGCGAACGATACTAAGATTCCACTCGTCGGGAATGCTTTTGAACTCGCTATCTTGACTTCACCTAGATCCGGGCGACGGAATTCTCTTCTATCGGTGTCCATTGCATGGAGTGGAACATTCTACCTGACAGCGGTATGGGTGTCCTTTCGCCGTTCGATGCATCATTGACTCGTAGGCTTGCTGTTTGGCCGCATGAACCTGCCTGGACTCACTGTCAAACCATGGTTTTCTCTTTAAACGTTTCATAAAACCCAGCACATCAGTGGCAGCTTCTTTGATGGCTTATTGACAACGTTTCTATTCCTCTTCTTTTGTATGTGCAGGCAGCCTCGAACTTTCAGAAAGTTTCAGGGAGACTCGGTCGGCAAAGTTCCCACTGGTCGATTGCGATTGAAGCTTCCGACGTCAAACCCTTGTGTCCTATCTTGATTCCATACTTCTCTGGAAATCCTCATCCTTACCTTGGCTACAACAAGGAAATGGTCCGAGTCAATGTTGTCACCTCGAAACGTTCAGCAGGAGTGTCAGAAGTCGATTGCAATGTGATCAATCTGGTTGGCGGTTGATTGATCAGGAGACCGCCAGGTCCCCTTATGGATGTTGAGGTGTCTGAACTGCGTGCTCATCACAGAGAGATTACGCCCCGAGCCGAAATCTACCAGCCTGAGTCCGTTTCCGGATGTGTTGTCTTGCAGGCCGTGTTTTCTGATAACTCTACCGAAGATTTCTTCCTTGGCCAGCTGTGCGTTGAAATCTCCTAGAACGATCTTGGTGTCATAGCTGGGGCATCGATCGTATATTCTTTCTAGAAGATCATAGAAGTCGTCCTTGCTATCGTCGTCCTTCTCCTCCGTCGGGGCGTGTGCCCAAATCAGGCTGATGCTCCCGAATTTAGTCTTTATGCGCATTGTTATGAGGCGCTCGCTGATATAATTAGAGCTTAAGACTTTTTGCCTAAGTCTGCCTCGAACAACGAATTCGCATCCAAATTAGCGCTGCCTTCCCTATTTGTAGCAACCCCCGTAGTAGATGTCGCAGTTTCTCATCTTCCTTTGCCGGGCCCTTCCCATCACATCTACTATATGAGGGAATGTCTGCTTTGTAGCAGTTCACGGCCTCCGCGAGTTCATAGGCTGCACGTGGTCTGTTCAGGGACCTCACATTCCGCGTGCAGAGCGGAAAATCATTGTCCTTGAATCGTTTGCTGGGGTGGTCAACTGTGAATCCGTCCATAACCGAGGCCTGTTGTCGGTTCGTAACCGGGTTTAAGGTAACTAGGTTAACCTTAGTCACAATCCACAACTGCTAAGCCATGTCCATTAGTCGACCCACGGGTAGACGGGGGATCACTGCAAGCATTAGTTCACCACACAACGGTTGTTGTGATGGTTTTCCAGGGGCGCCACGTGGAGACTGTATGTCAACTCGACTTATGCACAAGCAGGGATCGCGCTGGCATCCTACCAGGTTCGGTGAAATCAGCAACTTTGCCCTGTGTACATAAGGCCATGTCCATGCCCACAGGTTGCCTCATCAAAAAACAATAATGAGCCACTCTCGATCAAGATCGAATTCTAAAATTCCCTCGGCGCTAAAATCAGGCTTTGTGACTCAAGATTGAGCCTGTCCCACAAGAAGTTCTGCACAAGCTGCTAGGAGGATGAAAGGATTCTACGTCGACTCTGCTGTTGGAGGTGTCTTTCCTCCTGAGAAATGGTAGGCACCCTGAAGACTATCACTTCAACGCCGTGGCTGAACTAAGTGGTACCACATGTCGTAACTCAACGGGCCTATACTGGCCAAAGGTGGCTGCTGTCCACCATCATCTTCTTCTTCTTTGGCTTGCGAGGTGAACCTAGGCGTGTTGCGGCTTTGTAACTATTTTTGTTCCACGGTAGGAGAGGAACCACCACGCGTAACGCGCGAACCTGAGAGATAGGGTCCTAGATTGTTTCACCTCCAATCTGTCTATCCAGAGGGCGCCACTTGAAAGCTGTATGTCAACTTGAACTGCGCATTCACAGGGCGCTACTGGCGTCTCGCTAAGTTGAGAGCAATCACCAACTTTCCCCTGGATTCGCAGGCCCATGCTCTCCACCAACCACTACATGTTTTTTTTTTCTGACTTTGACAAGGTGATCCTCGGTGATCCTCCTCACCCTCGTCCTTCACCAGCCAAATGGCATCAGAGCACATCGAGTGGCATCTTGAGAAACATATTTATTGTCCGCTGCTCAATAACCCGAATGAAAAGCATCATCAGCACCCTGCCCCTATCCAAGGCATCTCCATTAAAACAAATTTAAATAACCAGCCTAGATGCAGCACACAGCAGCCTGGCCTACCTGAGGCGAACACGATCGCACCAGTCAACCCTTTAATTGTATCGCTGCCATCACAAGGCATAACAAATCGTCTTGAGTGATTAATGAGGTTGACTTCCCCCCGCGCCCATTCAGCGTTTAGTGATGATTTTGATTTGATCCTCGGACCGGGACCCAGGCGCGCACATGCGCACTCATGAATCAAATTTGCATACAGTCCACTTCACCGACGGGCGACACTCGTTGACAAACGACACGATAACCTCTCCTGACAGTTATCGCACTCGTTACGCATAGGCACACACGCACCCAAGGAGCCGCAGCAGAGACGACAAACAAGATCGGCAGATCGCACAAAGCCGAAGAAAAGGGTTAATTCAGCGTGCAGAATCCGGTCTAAGCGTCATTGTCCACTCCCGAGTGCCGCTGCTGCGATCTCGTTTTCGTGCCTCGCCTCGCGCTGACTTAAGGACACTAAGCGGTGCAAAAACATGCGCGCCGAACGGCTTATGTGCTCATGGATTCGATACCCCATTCGAGTGGCTTCGGGCAGACCCTATTTTAGAAGATTTTATTGAGAGTGAATATTGGTCGGCGGTGCGGCGACGGGTCGGATAGTAATTTGCGGAACATGTAGCTCATCTCATTAATTTACTTGTCAGATTGAAGAGAGCAGCAAGGATGTGGCATTGGTTTGGTGTGTGAGAGCATCTCATGGAGGCACGGCATGGCACTGGCGAATGGTTCCCAGGCACGGTAGCTGCAGACGTTGACTGTAATCCTGAAAAATTGTCTCGGATTATCTGAAAATCTTGAAGTCATACTTGAGCAGGACATCTGTGGCGGCCCATTGTGGGCTGGCAACAATAACGCGAGGCGAATCAATGCGAACAGATTGCGGATGCTCAAGCAGACGCAGGAAGAGATGCATAGATGCGGTTGATTGTATGGAATGAATAAGGTGCATCTGAGAGGAATGTGGGAGCTCAGTGGTGGATGGTGGGAAGCGTTTTTTTTTTGGTTGCCATGGTGGATAGTGTCACGGGCAAGTTGGGTCTTTGACTGGAACGACGAGTGACGTAGGTGACCGGTTAAACTTAAGGAAAACTGAATGATTTTTTGAATCCGACTCAATGTGGGAACATTTTGTCGTTTTAGCGTGAAAATGTTCATTTTTTCTGCATCACGAGTAGTGAGGGAGAATGAGAAGCGCTTCGCGGATCCGATGGATTCACTGACGAGCTTGTGCTGGCAGTCAATAGCTTAAGCATTCTAAGACCAGCATGATCCACTAAACAAGTCGCCGTCCTACCCCGCCATGGACTCTAACTCATCAGGACTTATGCCAAGACGCAACCAAGCGAGTTTTTCGACTTGGTCCAACCACTCCGCCCTGAGTCTGCCCAGGGGCTGTTTTATTCGTAACGCTTAAGACACGCCTTGAAAGACCTGCTTATGCGGACATTCGCGCCACCTGCCCAAACAATAGAAGCTAAGCTCTTTCTGTTCGGAGAAGTAGCTGCTCGATGTTGAGTTCCTCGAGTGCTGTCGTGTTTCTCACCCTTTCCCGGTGAATAGCTCCCAGAACAGGACAAAGATATATTGTCTCAGCATCTTTTATTGCGTTTCGGTCATTAAGCTTGCATGACCTTAGGTGAGAGTTCGGAGAAATACTGAGTTGAAAACCAACAAGGTGGCTTTGGTACCAAGCTTGGCCTTTCTAATTACAGATCTTGTTCAATACCGATCCTGCCTGAAACGCTCAGCATTACTCCACCACTGAACTTCTCCATCTGCATCAACTGGACTGTATTCACATGGAGAGTGCATTGAACAGGCATTCTGGAAATTGCCATAATGTCTGATGAGTCGATCATGCCAGCAGTTGCACACTGGTCACACCATTCTACTGCGCATCACGTTTCCGTCTGGGAGCATGTCCGAGCGGGTAGCTTACCTTCAAACCTCACGATGTGAGACATCCCTCGGCTGCGCTGCAACATTCCGTCCATAATTGATGAATATGGATAAAAAGGATATGTGACAAGACACATCCTTGGCGAAGTCCAATGCCCACAGTAAAAGGTGATGACTGCCAGAATAGACACCAGAACACAACTGCTACAGTTTGTGCTTAGCAACGGAATGGTGTTAAAAGTCGACGATCAATCTTATACACCTGCAGAGCACGCCAGAATTAACTTGGAGGACCCTGTCGGATGCCTTCTCCAAATCTACAAAGGAGCTGTACATTTAGGTGGCATATTCCAAGGCTCTTTCGAGCGCCATTCTTAGAGTCAAGTCCAAGCTGGGATGAGCATACGCTGTCGCGAAGAGCTATAGGTTCAACCTCTCTCTCTCAGATAGACACGAGGCAGCGGATGAATTTGCCCGCGAGGGGTCAGCTGCTGCTCCTTTCCAATCCTATGCATGGAACCATCGGAAAGGATAAAAAGGACAGATGACACTATCATGGGCACATCATAAAGACGCGTATTAAAGGTGAACCCCTCTGCAAAGTCCGACAGACTCCTTCAATGCGACAAAAAACAGCTGAAGATGATCAGACTCGGTTCTAACTAAACGAACGCTATGTTCATGATCTATGTTTACCTACCCTTCTGCAGTTGCCGGTTCAATAAAGGAAGCTAACATCTTTGGACTTGAGCAAATTTTGTGTATGAAGGTGGAAGGAGGCACAAAAAAAATGAAACACTTGTTTGAGAGGCATTTTGCACGAAAGGTGAAGGTGAAGAGCGAAAGGCTTAAGACTTTCAAACATGACATCTCTGGTTTCAGGGCGGGGATAGTACTCAACAATTGACACTTCATGCAGGTTTGCCATGTCTAAATCTTTAAAAACTTCCAAAGATAAAATGGTTTGGTCATTTAAAGGATTTTTGGAATTTTCAAACTTCCAAAAAAATCTCTCGTAAATCACAACTGGTGGCCCGTGGCGTTGTGGGTATGTGTCGACCCCAACCTCGACGTCGTAGGTTCGATTCCTGCTCTGTGCAACGAAAGAAAAACAATTTTCACGACCCCACCTCCTTCGAGTTACTGACAATGCTCAAAGAGTATTTCCTGTCTAGAGAAAGCTTCTCAAACAAAGCCGTTCGGATTCGGCATAAAACTGTAGGTCCCTTCCACTCGTGAGAGAACAATAGCACGCACAACACGAGTCGTTGCTGAGAAGCTAGGCCCTGGTCCACTACGTCCCCTATATAAATACAAATCACAACTTCCTTCGAGCGATGGGGATTTGGTTATGCCAATTGAAGTCATACTTCATGAACTAAGAAAAAAAGTTGCCTATGTTGAGACACGACATGTCATCTGTCTATCTCGATTAGCCGTTCAGAATTTTGATGCATAATTTCAGCAAATTTTATTGATTTAGTTCCTCTCCAAAGCAGAGACGAAGTATATTGTGCCGACATACAGTGAACACTCCCTCATAGCTGTGTTAGTTTAGTTAGTTTAGTTTAGTTGACTTTTATTTTCAAAAAATGTTTTACAATTCAAATATTCACCTAAGTCATGTACGGTTTGGCATATGGCCGTCTACCAGGTTGACAAAATATATACATAAGTTTTACATTAAAAATCTCCATCTATGATACGCTTTCTATAACAAAGTGCTGCTACTGAGTATCCTTTTTCTCCATTTAATATGCTAATTACTTCATCTTCGTCTAAATTATGTTTTTCGAAAATTGAAATTCAAAATTCTTTAAGAATCGGACAAACTCCAAGAAAGTGTAAAATGTCTTCTCTCTTCTTCGTATTGCATAGGTCACAGAGTATTCGTAAGTCTGGTCTATGAGGTATAAAGTTTAACTGAACGAGTTCCCCTCTCAATTTGAAAATGGTGCTTATTTTGTCAGCTGTGTGACTGTCAAGAGAGTATGTTTTTTCATTTAGAAAATGGTTTAGCTTGCTGGAATAATTTCTAAACAGTGATGATTCAGCTTCTTCGACATATTGGTCATATGAATGTCTACCAAAATTCTCTAAAATCGAGTTAAATTTCCCTCTTAAGAGATAAGGATGCTCATTCTCCTGAATAGACAGGTTTAGTCCGCATTCAGAAGCTGTTTTCTTCCATTCTTCGCAAAGGTATCCGTTTGTTCTTATTATACTTCTTAAAACTACATTTGGTAATCTGCAATCGTTCATCTCTAGAATTTTTATGATATAGTTGAAGTGTATTTTCCGCGTGTCCAATAACAAAGGAGGAGTTCCCGTTTCAAGATGTAGCATATAGTTCGGGGTATTTTTCGGTAACCGGAATATCTGCTTCAAAAAGTACCGAAGAAATTTTTCCACGGCATTGTAGGATTTGTAACCCCACACCTGAGCTCCGTAGAGCATTATCGACGCTGCGGTTGAGTGGAATAAGGTTTGTTTTGCACTTTGTGATACATATTTATTTTTGAAGCAACGTTCCCAAATAGAAGAGATAGCTCGTTTAGCAACAGCTAATTTGTCTTCAAAGTGTGGTTTAAAATTTAAAGAAGACGATATTAAGATACCTAGGTTTTTGTATCTGGATACTACTTCAATCTCTTCCCCGTCTAACTTCCACTTTTCCAAATGTGCGATGCGGCCTCCTGCATTTCTGAATATCATCATTTTTGATTTACCAAGATTTATGGTGAGATTCCAACATTTACAAAAAGCATTAATCCTGTTTACCATTAATTGCATGCCTTGTATAGTGTCGCACAGAAAGACGATATCATCGGCATACATCAGTGCCATTTTTGCCCGACGTTGTCTAACGTTATAGGGTAAGTCCTTTAGGATGCTTATTCTAGTACCCTTCAATTTGAAAGCATTTTTCATCACGCTCCAGGCAGACTCCTTCGACCTCATCTTTAAAATTATCGTAGATTTGTTAGTGTTATGGCTGTGTATCCTATATGCCGACTCGACGATTTGGTTCGGAGTTGCGTCAGCTAACCCGGCGCAAATGGATATAGCCTTTTCGCACATGTCCACTTGGTCTTCAACAGGCAGGTGATCATCTGTACGAGTCGGTCAAGCTGGTTCTCGAGACGTTTGTTTTGTTCTTCCAGGTATTCAACTTTTTGCTCAAGTTCTACTTGCCTCGCACTCAATGCTGAAATTTGTGTTATGAAATCTTGGAGATCTGCCTTTGAGGCTAATTGTTCCACTAGTTTTTTGTTGTTTTCAAGTAAAGTTTCTTGCATTCTCTCAGCACTCAGGGTAGAAGTAGATCCCATAGTTGGTTTTGGTTCGTTGCCACTCAAGTTTTGGTGCCGTTTTTTGTCTCCTGGGTGTTCCGGAGAAGTGTGGGATATTCCTCTTTTTACCATTTATAGGTTAGTTTGTTGATGCAATTTTTTCCTTTGCTATAGTGTAGCTTAGATTTTAGGCCTTACTCGAATTTCAATTGCCTGAGGTAGTCCGACTCTTAATTTATAAGGTGAGTGTGTTTCCTTAATTAAATTTCACTTAAAGCACCGATTTTTTCAGCTATTTGGACCGGAGATAAATTATTACTTCCACTTTGACAGTTTCTTTGTTTCTCAAAGACTCAAGCTGTGTTTGTTAACACATCCATAGATGGTCAAGAGATGTACATAAAGACTTGTTACTTTCGAACAGTATATCGTACCGACTTCTAAATTGTCACATCTTCTTCTTCTTCTTCTTCTTGTGGCGCTACAGTCCGGGGTGAAGCTGGGCCTCGGTCAACAATCCTCTCCAGCCAGCTCGTTCTTTAGCCAGCTGCCTCCAATTTCGCACTCCAAGTTGGTTGAGGTCTTTTTCCACTTGAGTGCGCCATCGGGTTCCTGGTTGCCTCTATTGCGTTGTCCCACTGGTTCGGAGTCAAAGACTCTTCGGGCTGGAGCAGTGTTGTCCATGCGCTCTACATGGCCTAGCCATCTTAGGCGTTGAATCCGTAGACGCCTGACTAGACTCATGTCGCTGAACAGTCCGTACAGTTCGTGGTTGAATCTCCTTCTCCAAGAACCTTCAACGCAAACAGGACCGAAGATTGAACTTTTCGCTCGAAGAGACCAAGTGCGTCTTCATCCGCTCTTGAGATAGTCCAAGCTTCCGCGGCATCAGCAGGACAGGGATGATCAAGGTCTTATATAACGTGAGCTTGATCTTTCGAGAGAGGGCTCTATTACTCAATTGCCTCTTGAGCCCAAAGAAACAGCGGTTGGCGAGAGTTATTCTGCGTTTAGTCTCGGTACTGATGTTGTTCGCACTATTTACTTGGGAGCCAAGGTAGACGACGTCCTTCACTACCTCGAAGTTGTAGCTGCCTATGGTGACGTTCTGACCGAGTCGTCGATGTTGTGTCTCCTTTCTTGATGATAGCATATACTTTGTTTTGCCCTCATTCACCGCTAAACCCATTTTTGCCGCCTCCGTCTCAATACAAGCAAACGCTTCATTGACGGCTCGCTGAGTTCGGCCAATCACGTCAATATCGTCCGCGTATGCTAGCAGTTGAACGGACTTCTGGAAAATGGTGCCTCTAGTGTTGGCGTGTGAGTTTCGCACGACCTTCTCCAGGACGATGTTGAAGAAGTCACATGACAGCGTGTCGCCTCGCCTAAAACCTTTTTTGACATTGAAGGTCTCGGTGAGTTCGTTACCGACCTTGATGGAGCTGCGAGAGTTCTCCATCGTCATCCTGCACAGCCTGACGAGTTTGGCAGGAATGTCAAAACTAGACATGGTGCTGTATAGCTCGTCTCCATGCACACTGTCATATGCGGCCTTAAAGTCGACAAATAAGTGGTGGGTGTCGATCTGCATCTCTTGGGTTTCTTCGAGCATCTGCCGTAATGTGAAAATTTAATCGATAAGGACCTATCAGGTTGTTGACGAATGGTTTCAGGCGCTCACACAGAACGGCAGAGAAGATCTTGTAGGCGATGTTAAGGAGACTTATCCCCCAATAGTTGGCGCAGTCAAAGGGGTCTCCTTTCTTGTGGATCGGGCAAACGATACCAAGATTCCACTCGTCGGGCATGGTTTCCTCCGACCATATCCTACAGATGAGCTGGTGCATGCGCCCAACCAGATCATCTCCAGCTGCCTTAAACAGTTCCGCGGACAATCCATCCGCTCCAGCAGCTTTGTTCGACTTCAGTCTCGATATCGGTGTTCTGACTTCGTCGAGATCGGGGGGACGGAATTCTCTTCTATCGTCGTCCATTGCGTGGAGTGGAACATTCTGCCTGACAGCGGTATTGGTGTCCTCTTCGCCGTTTAACAGTCTGCAGAAGTGATCCTTATAGATTCTCAGTATCGACTGCGACTCTACTGCGAGTTGCCCTTCTTCGTTCCGACAGGCTTCTGTCCGATGTTGTCTTCTGTACCGAAATTGTCACATCAAGCATCATTATCTTAGAAAAATGTTTGTTGACCATTTTAAAGCCCTGCGACTTGGTATCTTGAAGTCGGTGTGGGTCAGAAGATTGAAAAAAAAAAATGCGAAAACGAAAAGAGTCACATCAGTCGTTTCGTGACTCGTTCGGCTCCATAAAGCAGAGCTGACAGAATGAGACTTTTGCAGAACAGGATGTTTGTAATTCGAATCAGGCGTCTTGAGACCGATTTCTTCGACAGAGAAGTGGGCTGACACTGTCGACTCTGACGGCGCTTCAACTGGAGTCTCCTCGACATCCGAAACAAACAAGGAGCTGATGTGAGGATGCTGCGTGAGGCTTGCTGTTGAGGGTATATTGCACCTTAAGATGTACATATTGTGCCCCCTTTGGTAGCTTTGCGGTCCACCACATACAGTTCTATTCAGAGTTGTATTGAGGGTGGAAGAGACTTGTGCTCGGTACACTCTCTAAGCCAGTTTTCCTTAGGAATCTGAGAGTAGCTTCAACTCTTCCTCCGACGGTGGGTACCTGCCCAGATATCTTAGTCTTTTGTAAACTTATGCCTCACAGGATCGGAGTCTGGTTCCGCAAATATGCAGAGACATTTTTCTGATGCTCCAAGTTTCCTTAGGTGCTTCCTGAGTTTGCAGAGCCCTCTTAGGAAGCTTGCTAGGAATCAGAGTTTGTGCTCAATCTGGTACATGCCTCAAGCTTCTCCTGCATGTGTTGACGCAAGTGTTTCTTGTCCTGCTTAATGCCATGAGCCTTGTTCCAGGATTTTGCCCGGTTCCTTCCTTCTAGTTCCCTGAACTCTTCTTTGAGGACATGATCTCCCACACCGCAACCTATAAAAGGTTCCGATGATCCTTTCTTAGCAAGGGAGTCGCCCGTTTCATGGCCTTCTATCCATGTGTGCCCAGGTATCCAGCAGAGCTTCACCCTGGTCCTCTCGCTCAGCTTCTTAAGCTGTTGTAGGCTTTGATGTGATGATGCAGGAGTCCCGTGCCAGGATGCCAGAAGACACTACTCTTAGGATCTCTACTCTACGGATCTCACATGCCACCTGGCGACTGATTGTCAAAGGTAAACGACTTCAAACTTGCATTGCAGCCGCAGCTGCCCCATGACAAAAAGGACTGCTCAGTGTAGAGTGCCACGCAAGAAGCGTAACATCAGCGCACTGGACACTGCACCAGAGGAAGCACAAACTTGGTGTGACAGCAGAATTAAAGACCTGACAGCTCTCTTCACCACAAAGTGCATAGTCTTGACGGTTCCGTGCTTAGTTCGGGCGAGGATCGGCCCAAAGGGGGAATCATCTTGGTACAATTCTGAACCTCCCATTCGCATGCAATTTGCACAATCAGCTTGAACCCACACAAGGAGTACCCTCAGTCATCATCGACTCCATAATCCCCCAACTCCCCCACCCATGACCTCACCCACCCACCGGCTGTAATAAAGTGATCCTCGCAGCCCACTTCAAACAATCGATAATCCCATTCCTCTCCTCAAATGAATTGCCTTGTCCGTCCAGTCGTTTCCATTTGCGTTGACTGCCATATCGCCGGCATCTGCGGCCAGCTTCCGCGTACAAAAATTCACCCCGAACTGTCCCAGTCGGCGGCCGAGCGCATTTCAATGCGAGCGCGCACTCCCAGCAAATATGGTTCTGACGTCGGTCGCCATCGGTCGTCGTCGCGGCCGGTGATCTGCCGGGATGTGGATGAGGCGGAGGCCCACCTCGATCGCTAGACCGATTTACGGCTGTCGTCCTCGACTCAATTCGGTACCGCATTTATGTCCAAAATTATGCTATCGTCGTCGGTCCGATTTTGTTGTTTCAAAGGACCGGCTGCCGAAGGAGGAGGCCTGCCACACACCGAAGCCACCTGATACGTGAGCCCGTTGCCGCCGTGGATGCGGTCGCGTGCAGTTACCAGTTACCAGGAACACGACGATTTATTCTCGGCGTAGTCCGCTCGGTGTTTGTTTCTTGTATTTATTTATACCGACTGTCACGTGGCATAACAGATCGGTGCAGCGTATTCCTTCCTCAATTTCCATGCAATTGTTCATGGGGCATGCGCGGCGTGGCCTGCACTAAATCGAGGCATTTCTGCTTCGGCTGTGTGTGTGTGGAGTACGCGCTTGGCCGCCCAGTGCGGCGCGGCCTGGGCAGCTCGGGCTCGATTTGTTTTGGGCCGCTGGCTGACGGTTATGGTTCGGAGCGGATACGAATATGGCTAATGGCAAGCGATGGGGTCCCGGCGCAGACCCACATTTCTGCGATGATGTTTCAATGGATTACTTAATGTCATCATAAAGCAGAGCCTGCGTCGGGGCAGGGAACGTTATTAGATCGACCAAGAAGGCACTGCTTCCTTTGGGTCCTTTCGGTGGGGCGGTGCTTGCCAGACTGTTCTCCGGCCGAGATCGCCAGGTGGAATGAAGTAATTTTGGACAGGGCAGAGATACCAACCAGACAATGGGCTGTGTTGAGGGCTCGTATAAGGACGATGGCTGATGCGGTCTCTGCCACTTGCGGTGATCCATAATACGTTTATCTTCGATCAACGGAATCCTTAGTGCTCTGACGGGAGTTGACAGCGATGTGGTTGCTCGGTGGCTCTCGGAAGACGGTGGTGGCGGCGAATAGAAATATACGTCGAAATCGCTGCAAATGGCAATAGTTGTGCGCTATTAAGGTCGATCATTACGGGCCTCTAAGGCAGCCGCTCCTGTTACTTTCGGCGGTCTAACCACCTCCATCTTCACGCCTCATAAATCGCTCTAGTCCTCTCGTCGGTGGTGCTCAAGAAGTCGCTATAGGTCGCCACGATGGTCGCACCGCCGATAGCCACCTCCGTCGCTCATGGCCTCTCTAGCCACATCCGTCGGTCGCCCTTAATAAGTCGCTCTAGCGATTCGCGTCGTTCGCTCCGCCTTCGTCGCTCTAACCACCGTCATCGATCGCGGCCCTTCAGTCGCTCTAACCACCTCTGTTTGTCGCGTTCATATAGTCGCTGTAGTCACCTCTGTTGATAACTTTAGAAAAGTCGCTCAAGCGACATCGAGTCAATCGCTCCACTAAGTCGCTCTAGACCCATCCGTTGCCCAGATCTCGATGCTTTAGTCGCTCGCTAGCCATCTCCTATAGTCGCTCAAGCCACCTCAGTCACTGACGCTCAAAAAGTCGCTCAAGCTACATCCGTCGCTGGTGCCCTCTCTACCCACATACGTCGGTCGTACTCAGTAAGTCGCTCCAGCGATGCCCGCCATTCGCTCCACTTAAGTCGCTCTAGTCAACTCAAACTCGCTACTTCCCCCAAGTCGCTGTAGTAGCCTTCGTCACCCCACGGACGTGTCGCCAGTTTCGCTAACGCCCTTTCTAGCCACCTCCGTCCGCCGCAATCGCTTGATTGTCGCTCTGGCGATTTCCATCGGCCGCGCCGCTTAAGTCGCTCTAGTCCTTTGCGGCGTTCAAGAAAGCTCCATTCTGTCACTCCCCCACCCGTCGGACTAGAAACGAAGCAACGTCCGTTGTTCCAGCCACCGTCTTGCCGCCAGTTACGCTCCTAGGACTCCTAAGTATAAGTCGCTCTGGCGATTTCCCTCCGTCGCGCCACGAGTGTCAATCGAAATCAGCACTTTCGTCGCCCTGGCTTCGTGTGAAAAGTGAAACCAAGCGCTGACCGCCTGCAGTACCGCCTGCCAGACCCCACGACCTCCGTCCTGCGACCCACACGCTTGCACCACTCCCAGCTACTCACAATCCAAACGAGCCCGCAACGAGCTTGTAAATTGAACTCACCCTCCCATCCGTATCGGAATCGGTTTATGAATATTTACGAACTGATAGCAGCACCTGCCCGAGTGCCGTCCATTGCAAGGCCCCCTGCCGGCGCCGAGAGCAGCAGAAGTCGCTCTAAGTGCAAAAGTCGGAACACGACCGATTCAGATACAGCCCCGGCGATTAGGACAGTCATTTACCAGTGAATTAACTACCGCTGCGGCGTCATTAAAATTCAATAAATCGGAACACAACAGAGGACGCGGCCCGGCCGAGCCACGGGCAGCCATTGCATGGTGTTGCCATGTTAGCCGGCATTCGCACGGCACCGCCGGCAGACATCTCGCACTTGCACACAGCTTACAGCGGATACGCACGCAGACGTTAGCCATTATTGGGGAAATTATAACACGCCCGAGTACATCAACTCGCCGCGGCAGCTAGGCGCGATCCGGCGGCCGAGGCCGTTCCACGGTTGTCAACTTGTCAAATCTACTTACCACTGCGATAGGCGCTATCACCGGCGGAACGGAACGGCCTTTTACGAGGCCTGAAAGTGTGAAAGTGGTTTAAGTTAATGCCGCGAGATAGGCGCTGGCTGTGGCTGGCTTGGGAACTGAGGTTGATTGAGGGAGTAGCATTGTCGCGGATCTTAAGTGGATGTCATTGAGAAAGAAGCTGGTTGCGAGGAGCTAGTGATAAGGTCGGCAGGTTGCGCGCACTGCAAGGCGAAGAGATTTGGTATATTGCCAAGTGCGGCGTGGTATCTGAACATCTTGAGTGGGAATGTAGGCGGACGTTTTAGCAAATGCAACGCCGGTTGGTGAATTTTGTGGAATGCCGCAAGGTTTCGTACAGTGGCCGGAGACCTATGAAGGACCCGAGCTTGAGCAATTGTTGCCTTTCATCGCTGACGGTTCTGGGTACGTTGTTACCAGTCATTAAGTGTCTCAAGCTGTCTTACATTCGCGATGAATTTGTCTCTGTACCGGCAGTTCGGTCTTTCTCTTGGTCTCGAACCAGCAGGCTCGGATTTGGAGACTTGCTCCCACCTGGAGCGTTGGTGTCCATGTGCTCGATGTGTGGCGCGGAGGCATGGACTCTGTCAAAAGCGGATGAAGCAGCTCTTGGTTGCTTCGAGAGGAAAATTCTTCGTGTGATTTTCGGTCCCGTCTGCATAGATGGTGATTGGAGGAGAGGATATTAACGACGAACTATACTGTCTGTTCAGCGACATCGACTCGGCCAGAGGAGTGAAGGTCCAACGATTGAGATGGCTAGGTCATGCAGATCGGATGGAAACCAATGCTCCGGCCCGAAAAGTCCTCGAGTCCACCTCGAGGGACAGCGCACTAGAGGAAGACTGCGACTCAGGTGGCGCACGCAAGTGGAAAGGGACCTCAACCAACTATGCGTGCGAAACTGGACACAGCTAGCTAAAGATCGAGCTGGCTGAAGACGCTTGTTGGTTGAGGCCCAGGTCCACCCCGGACTGTAGCGCCACATTAAGTAAGTACTGGTACGTGCCGCCGATTAGTGCGGTGCAAAACGGCTTTAGACATTCACACAGTACGCTGGATAGGATCTTGTAGGTGACTTTGGGCAGGAATAGGCCTCAGTAGTTGTTGCAAGAGGTAGGATCGCCTCTTTGGTGGACGGGACATATGGAGCTGATATTCCAGTCCTCGGTCATGCTTTCGTGCTCCCAAATTTGGCAAGTGATCTGATGCTTGTGTTAGTACATTGCCCCTAGCTTTGAAGAGCTCCAGTGGTAAGCCACCTGCACATGAGGCTTTGTTGTTCTTCAGGCTTTTTATGGCTGCCCCGACTTTTTCTAAGGGAGGGAGGACTACCTCATCGACTGGAGTTGGGATTTCCTAGTTCCCTTTAACTCTCTCCTGTTCAGGCCAGCTAAACAGCTGTTGGAAGGGCTGCTTAAACACATCCCACCACTACTTGTGGGAGGGCAACTTTCCCAAGGTCTGTGGCTAGGCGTTTACCTTTTTCGTAGGAGCCTCTTAGTTTTTTTTACTGTCCCTCGACTCTTGAGCTGGGAGTTTGCGAGAGATTTTTTCTTTAGGCGTAGACGTTTTTTCTCCTCTCCGGTATTCCTCCTGCTTTGCTGTTCTTTCCACTGCAGCGCTTTTTGGTATGCCTCGTGAGTTGCACGTTTTTCTGCTCACACTTGCCATCATACCACGGGTTTCGTCTCAGGGGTTGTATGTAGCCTAGGATGGTGTATGCTGCCTCCTTAATGGCTGAGCGGCAATGCAACTACATATCGCTGACTGTCACATTTCCTTAGTGTTCTTGAAGCTGTGACATTTGGAGAGCAACTAAGATGTCAGAAGTCGGGTTCTAGAGAGAAGATGGTAAATGAGCAAGCGGAGTGCTTCGATACTGCCAAAGTGAGCCACACTGTTTTGGGATTTTCTTTGTTCTCTTTATCCATCCTTACCATGAATCGTCTTACGAACAAACAACGCTAGCAAATTATTGAACTTCATTATCAAAATGAGTGCTTTGTTGAGAAAGTTCATCGCGCTCTTCTTCCATTTTATGGTCAGTTGAAAGGCAAAGCTTATTTTTGGCTCAATGGGTACGTACATAAGCAGAATTGTCGATTTTGGAGTGAATATCAGCCAGAAGCGTTCAAAGAACTACCAATGTATCCAGAAAAAGTCACAGTTGGGTGCGGCTTATGGGCTGGTGGCATCATTGGACCGCACTTCTTCAAAGATGATGAGTATCGCAACGTACCTGTGAATGGTGAGCGCTACCGTGAGATGATATCCAACTTTTTTTTTTGCCCAAAATACCAGAGCTTGACTTGCATGACATGTGGTTTCAACAAGACGGCACCACATGCCACATAGTACGCGCAACAATAGACTTATTGAGTGGCGATTTCGGTGAGCATTTTATTTCACGTTCGGAACCGGTCAATTGGCCGCCTAGATCGTGCGGTTTAATGCCTTTTGCCTTTTTTTTGTGGAGCTACGTTAAAGCTCATGTCTATACAGACAAGACCGCTTCAACTGACGCATTGGAAGACAACATTGCAGCATTTATTCGTGAGGCACCGGCCGAAATGCTGGGAAGAGTATGCCAAAATTGGATTAAGCGGATGGACCATTTGAGGTGCAGTCAATGTCAACATTTGCATGAAATAATCTTCAAACATTAAATTATATGGATCGTACTGTCGATTCAAATAAAGATTTAGTGCATTGTTCTGAATTTTTTTTTTTGAAAAACTTTCCTATAGCTTTTAAAAATGCACCCTTTATATTTTTATATTCGAGCATTTTCATCCATCTAGTCATCGCTATTTTTTAGTCATCAATGAAATACAATACACAAGTCTAGAGACAATTGTACGTTGCACGACTGTACCCAATTGCTTCTTTCCATTTTAAAGAGCTTTTCGCTCCTGGTCACCTGTCCACGAGCCAACTGATGATGGCCATATCGAGGCAATTCCCTTGATTGCCGTCAATCGAAAACGCCTCTGACCATGCATCTTGCTTATGTGAGTACCGGAACACAAAGACATCGCTGATAATTGCACTAGAAAGGGCTCAACCTAAACACTCTAGCCGGATGGTGACCTGTAGCCCCTGTCTGCCCACCAAAAAAAGCCCCAAGACGCCTATTTACAAAAAAACGTAGACCCATAAGCGCCCATGGGGGCATTTCAAATTCGAAGACACTTCGGCCAGGAGCTAAATTGCCCATACGCTCTACGTGGCCCAGTCACCGAAGTTGTCGGATCCGCCTGCCTGGGTTCATGTCGCTGTTCAGCCCGTAGTGGTGAGTGGTTGAATCTTCTCCTCCAGATCCCGTCAACACAAACATGACCAACGATCGAACGCGGAACACTCCTTCGAAAAGACCAAGGACTTCTTCATCCGCTTTTCAGATTGTCCATGCCTCCGCACCGTATAGCTAGACTGGCATGATGAATATCTTATGTGGAGTCAGGTCGGAAGCAATGTAAAGATGGAGAAGATGGAAAACTCTTCCGTATTCCGACGGCTCAAAACTAGCGCAGTGGCAGGCGTTCAATCACGAACTGTACGGGCTGTACAGCGACATGAGCCTAATTAGACATAGCCAACGCCTACGGTGGCTAGGTAATGTAGACCGTATGGAAACCACAGCTCCGGCCCGAAGAATCTTCGAATCCGAACCTGTCGGGCAACGCAACAGAGGACGCCCGCGTTTAAGGGTGCGCACCTAAGTGGAGTGGTGGTGGCCCGTGACGTTGTGGGTATGTGCCGACCCCAACCTCGACGTCGTGGATTCGATTCCTGCTCCGTGCGACGAAAACAATTTTCACGACCCCACCTCTTTCGAGTCACTGACAATGCTCAAAGAGTATTTCCTGTCTAGAGAAAGCTTCCCAAACTTGGCCGTTCGGAGTCGGCATAAAACTGTAGGTCCCTCCCACTAGTGTGAGAACAATAGCGCGCGCAACACGAGTCGTTGCTGAGAAGCTAGGCTCTGGCCCCCTACGGGCTGTAGCGCTATCTATACCCAAGTGGAGAAGAACCTCAACCAACTTTGTGTGCGAAACTGGAGACAGCTAGCCGGAGATCGGCATGTTGGTTGAGGCCCAGGTCCACCCCGGACTGTAGCGCCACACAAAGAAGAAGAAGACGTTGATGAAACATGCTGGGCAGCCAATAGAGCTTGAAGATGAAGAGTTGGACGCAATACTCGATGAAGATTGTTAACAAGCACAAGAAGAGCTCGCAGAATCTTTAGGTGTCGCTTAAGCGGAAGGGATTTGGGTTCCACGTGAGCTCAAGCGGAGAGACGTCGAAAGGCGGTTTTGCATGTCCGAAGTGCTGGAGGGTCACAAAAAGAAGTCATTTTTGCATCGGATTGTAACTGGTGACGAGAAATGGAGGCAGTACAACAACGTCAAGCGCCAAAAATTATGAAACCCGGCCACCCAGTCGAATCAACGGCAAAGCGGAATATCAATGACGCGAAGGTAATGCTCTGTATTTGGTGCGATCAGAAAGGTGTGCTGTATAAACCGGGTGAAACCATCAATGGACAACGCTACCGAGCACAATTAATCCGTTTGAAGGGAGCGGTAGCCGAAAAACGCCCGGAGTATGCGACCAGACACGAGGCAACCATTTGCCGTCATGACAACGCTCGGCCCTACGTTGCTATTCCGGTTAGGAACTTTTTGGAAATCAGTGAATGGGAAGTTATACTTCACCAGCCTTATAGCCCAGACCTTGCTCCTTCTGGCCACCGTTTGTTGCGTTCGATGCAGAACGCCCGGTTCACTTCAGAGCAGAATACCAAAACTTGGCTTGATTCATTCCTGGCTGCCAAGCTGGCGGTGTACTTTCGGGATGGGATTCACAAATTGCCAGTAAGATGGGAAAAAAGTCGTAGCTTCGTAGTAAATTTTGTTCTTAAATAAACGCGATATAAACTTACGTAGGCCACCTAGGGATGGCACTATCAAGGGAAACTGTAACATCAGACTTACAGAGACCAATATCCCTCCAGACCCTCAGGATCCATTCCAAGATAAACCTCAGCCAAACGCTGAACAATCTGACATCCCCCCTGCATGCAGCTCCAGATCCGAAACAAGCGAAAAAAAAAGCATCAAATTCCATCAGAGTCCAAGTTGAACATCTTCATCTTCGATCTCCTCCCAGCGACACAACGACTGCCAAACACGAACTCGACACTGCTTCCATTTACACCAGCGCCCAGTTGCAATCACAAGAACATACGGCACACCAGAGTGCCGGCACGCCGCGCACCCGTCTCCGGCAAATTTATGCAAATGGATGTTTAGTCGAGCTTGCTACACTTTTTGCGCCAAACCGAGCAGGCATCCGACAACCAGCGCGGGCACTCGCCCCTGGAGGACGTTTAACTTAATAGAGAAGTCCAACATGTTTGCTTATTGAATTAATATTTAATATGGAGTCCGGGCGTTCGACGCGCCCGGTGATTACCGCGAGCAGTGGCGCGGTATCACCTAATAGCTCCCTTTTTACCGTCAATAAAATGCATGGTAGCCGGTGCGGTGCGGGTCTGAGTGCACGCCTCGCCACGGCTCGGCTCATTGGAGTGCACGGCAAGTGTTGCTGGAGGCTTTGGCCGGTAGCTTACAAGGATCGAGACGAGTTATGTTGTGTTTGAGGAGGTTTTTGCGCGATAGTCTTTTTTCGCTCGTGTCTGTGTGTGTTGCCGCGTCCGCAGCCGAACGGCGTGGATACGTGGAGCGAATTTACACTTCGTTACAAATTAATGGGCGGAATGGGACGATTAATAGAAGCCGAACAAGTGGGGTATTAATTCGTGGCATTATCCGGCTTGGGGCGGGGTCTGGGTGGTGTTGGTGTGATTTGATTTTATCGCGGCGGGCAATAACATGGAGTGGCGATGGATGCGATGGTGTACTTCATTCGGTTGTCAACATAGTCAAATACCATAAATGCCGGCATTTTCCGCGCATAGCGTCTTCATTAGTTTTCTACTTCGGGACGATGCTGGCCGACGTTGGACAGTTGTACAGTTGAATGGTCGATAACAACTAATTATGGAGTAGTTGGCATGAATCCGTCCATTGCATTCATTCGCTCAGGTTCTTGGTTCGAGAAGGAGAATGCGATACAATTTCGTCAGACTTAGTCCTTTTGTGACGCATGATGTGACTGTATTACTGTGTGGCCACCGGATGTAGAAAAGGTGAAACTGATTGAAGCGGGTAGCCGTCAATTGATTACGAATGGAACCCTTGGCAGCACAGACGATATTTGACATACGTTTTTTTCAGCTACTGGAAGAAAAAGAACTGGCTTATGTTGGACTGTAAAAAGCACACCTATTGTATACCACATGAGACGTAACCAAACCAAAATCATCGCCGGGAACTCAAGACTTGTATAAAATTGAAGGAACAGCAACGTCTCGAGAAGGCGAATCGTCCGCACAAATCTTAAATGATTGCATCTCCTTGCAAGATTGGGTGGCGGCCATGCAATGCAAGTACCTTAAACTGGAGACCGTGGCCTAGAAGGAAACATGACAACAGAAAGCTGACTAAGCCTTTTTGGTAAGCTGGACAATGCTGAGAGGGGTATGTTGCAGAGGATCCTCAAGCACGACGCTTTGCAGCTGAAGAGACACTTGACCGGGTGGACATTCTGACACCCGAAGATTAGGGGATACACGAGGAGTTATTTCAGGACATGCGTCAAGTGTGGGTATGCACAATGTGGACCGAACTCTTCCCCTGAGCTAAAGTGCCACTAAGCACCGATGAATATTTCTTGGGACAATCTGGTGGGGAGCAGAAGGTTGTAGGCGCCAAAGAAATGAAAAAGCCATGCGTGGAGTCCTTCGACTACTCAACATCGCATGACGCAGGGAACAAGTGTTGATTGACAACGAGCCAGCTGCCAGCGGAAGTTGGGGTCGATGTCAATTTTCAATTCAGTCAATGGAGGACAGAACCATTTTTTTAAAACCAAAAGTTGTCGCATCACATTGTCCGTCGGATTGCATTCTCGTGTCTGCGTGATCTATGGGTGTAAGCTAAAAAATCGTACGCTAAATACGCCATAATGTGGTCAAAGCGATTCCCAATTCCCAAGAACGCCGTGGAATTGACTGATTTGGATCGCACAACGAATATGTTGACGCAAAGTTTTGCACTAAACTTATTATTGACTGACAAAACTTGGAGTTTACGCTTTGATGTCACGAGACTCCGAATGTCGGTAGAAAATTTGCAGACGTTGCTGGTTCGTGTTGTTACGTTACCACGATGAGAATGTTGAGTTTACTAAAGAAATTGACTGCGACAGTTTGACGATAAGTGAAAGAGTGCGTTTACAGATAATATTCAAAGTTGTCAAGTCTCTTTTCGAAAAACTCTAAAAAAATTTAACTAAACCGCAAGCAATTGCCGGCTAAGCAAACATCAAATGAACTCCTATTCACGACGCCTCATTAACGCGGTGCAACCGGTGATAGTGTACAGCAAAGCAGGCAGTGTTCCGAGGCGGAGTCATTAGGGTCGCCTTTTTGGGCTTGCCTCGACCACTTCTCATTGCGAGCAGAAAGAACAGTCCAACAAATTTGGCATAATTTCACTTTGGATTAGTAACACCATCATTAGATCATAATCGTGGCCTTGTTTGTAGTTCGGACGTTTAAGTAATGCTAAAAGTGCCGCGACTGCGCGTGTGCTGGTGGTGTGTAGCACGTTTCCGCGAATGGACAATATATGCTGAAAAAATCAGCAGTCATCAATTGGCAAGCTAGCCACGCCACTGCCAACAGTTGAAGAATCCTTGCTCAGAGAGCTTCGCGTTCATTGATATAGAGGACCGTGTACCCATGGACCATTGCTTCACTCAATTTGGACGATGATGAACACGAATTCCGTCCCCCCGACCTAGACGAAGTCAAGAAAGCGATTTCTAGACTGAAGTCGAACAAAGCTGCTGGAGCGGACGGATTGTCCGCGGAACTGTTTAAGGCAGCTGGAGATGACCTGGTTGGGCGCATGCACCAGCTCATCTGTAAGATATGGTCGGAGGAAAGCATGCCCGATGAGTGGAATCTCAGCGTCGTTTGTCCGGTCCACAAGAAAGGAGACCCCTTTGACTGCGCCAACTATAGAGGGATCAGCCTCCTTAACATCGCTTACAAGATACTCTCTGCCGTTCTGTGTGAACGCCTGAAACCCTTTGTCAACAACCTGATAGGTCCTTATCAGTGCGGTTTCAGGCCAGGAAAGTCCACTATCGATCAAATTTTCACATTACGGCAGATCCTGGAAAAGACTCAAGAGATGCAGATCGACACCCACCACCTATTTGTCGATTTCAAGGCCGCATATGACAGCGTGCATAGAGACGAGCTATACAGCGCCATGTCTAGTTTTGACATTCCTGCCAAACTCGTCAGGTTGTGCAGGATGACGATGGAGAACTCTCGCTGCTCCATCAAGGTCGGTAACGAACTCACCGAGACCTTCAAAGTCTACAATGGTTCTAGGCAAGGCGACACACTGTCATGTGACTTCTTTAACATCATACTTGAGAAGATCATGCGAAACTCAAACGTAAACAGCCGAGGCACGATCTTCCAAAAGTCCGTTCAACTGCTTGCTTACGCGGACGACATTGACGTGATTGGACGAACACAGCGAGCCGTCAATGAGGCGTTTGCTGACATTGAAGCGGAAGCGGCTAAAATGGGTCTAGCGGTAAACCAGGGCAAAACAAAGTACATGCTGTCATCACGGAAGGACGCACAACATCGACGTCTCGGACAGAGCGTCATATTGGGCAGCAGAATCTTTGAGGTAGTCAAGGACTTCGTCTACCTAGGCTCCGGAGTAAATAGGGACAACAACACCAGTACCGAGATCAGGCGCAGAATTACTCTTGCCAATCGCTGTTTCTTTGGGCTCAAGAGGCAATTGAGTAACAGAGCCATCTCTCGAAACACCAAATTGAGCTTGTATAAAACCCTGATCATCCCAGTCCTGCTCTATGACGCAGAGACATGGACGCTATTGAAAGCGGATGAAGAAGCTCTTGGTTGTTTTGAGAGAAAAGTTCTGCGTACGATCTTTGTTCCTGTTTGCGTTGATGGCGTTTGGAGGAGAAGGTTCAACCACGAACTATACGGGCGGATGGACACCACAGCTCCGGCCCGAAGAGTCTTCGACACCGAGCCATTGGGACAGCGCAACAGAGGACGTCCTCGCCCTAGATGGCGCACGCAAGTTGAAAAGGACCTCAACAAACTTGGTGTGCGCTACTGGAGGCAGCTGGCGAAAGATCGTGCTGGCTGGAGAGGCATGTTGGTTGAGGCCCAGGTCCACCCCGGACTGTAGCGCCAATCAAGAAGAAGAAGTACCCATGGACTAAGTTATCAACTGGATTAAAACACGAACCCGAGTAAAAAAGACTTGCTGCTCTTTACCAAGACGAGAAGTATTCTGAGTTAATTTAGGCAACCATGAAGGGAGTGGTGGCCCGTGGCGTTGTGGGTATGTGCGTCGACCCCAACCTAGACGTCGTAAGTTCGATTCCTGCTCTGTGCGACGAAAACAATTTTCACGACCCCACCTCTTTCGAGTCACTGACAAAACTCAAAGAGTATTTCCTGTCTAGAGAAAGCTTCGCAAACAAAGACGTTCGGAGTCGGCATAAAACATTAGGTCTCTTCTAATCGTGAGAGAACAAAAGCACAACACGAGTCGTTGCTAGACCCTGGCCCCCTACGGACTGTAGAGCCACCCATATTATACTATTATTACATGAAGGGAGTTAAATTCAAGCTCTGAAAGACGCAAATGCTGACTCCCATGCAGGATAGGGCAAAAAGGCGTCTTAAGGCCTGTGAGATGTGGAAAATATGGTAGCAACAGATGGAGAACTCTCCACGTATACCGACGGCTCAGACAAGAGTGCAGGTATGCAGGGTTCGTCCAATTCGACCAATTCGTAAAATCGCTGGCACTAAGAGAAGACTGGATATCTTACTCTTCTTCTTTGTGTGGCGCTACAGTCCGGGGTGGACCTGAGCCTCAACCAACATGCCTCTCCAATTAGCGCGATCCCTGGCTAGCTGTCTCCAGTTTCGCACACCGAGTTGGTTGAGGTCCTTCTCCATTTGGGTGCGCCACCCTAGATGCGGGCGTCCTCTGTTGCGTTGCCCGACAGGTTCGGATTCGAAGATTCTTCGGGCCGGAGCTGTTGTGTCCATACGCTCTACATGACCAAGCCACCGTAGGCGTTGGATCCGTAGACGCCTGACTAGGCTCATGTCGCTGTACAGCCCGTACAGTTCTTGATTGAATCTTCTCCTCTATAACCCGTCAACACAAACAGGACCAAAGATCGTGCGTAGAACTTTTCTCTCAAAGAGACCAAGGACTTCTTCATCCGCTTTCGAGATTGTCCATGAATCTGTGCCGTATAGCAGGACTGGGATTTTCAGGGTCTTATATAGAGCTAACTTGGTTCTTCGAGAGAGGGCTCTCGCTGCCCGAAGAAACAGCGGTTGGTAAGAGTTATCCTACGCTTGATCTCGGTACTGATGTTATTTGTACAATTTACTCCGGAGCCAAGGTAGACGAAGTCCTTCACTACCTCGAAATTATAGCTGCCCATTGTGACGCTCTGTCCAAGATGTCGATGTTGTGTGTCCGTTTTTGAGGACAGCCGTAATGTGAAAATTTGATTGATAGTGTTCTTCCCAGGCCTGAAACCGCATTGATAGGGACCTGTAATGTTGTTGACGAATGGTTTCAGGGCTCACACAGAACGGCAGAGAAGATCTTGTAAGCGATGTTAAGGAGACTTATCCCCCGATAGTTGGCGCAGTCAAAGGGGTCTCCTTTCTTGTGGATCGGGCAAACGATACTTAGATTCTACTCGTCGGGCATGCTTTCCTCCGACCATATTCTACAGACGAGCTGGTGCATGCGCCCAACCAGATCATCTCCAGCTGCTTTAAACAGTTCCGCGGACAATCCGTTTGTTCGTTCTGACCAGTTATCGAACCTATGACGTCGAGGTTGGAATCGACGAACATAACCGGCCCACCAAGCTCTTCTAAAAAACCACCGGAAGTTATTTCTATCGCGACACTCCTCGATGTCCTCCAGCTGGAAGGCTTTCTTACGCATCCTTTTTTCCTCGCTTCGGTAAGTTTCTACGGTGTCCGGCGCGAAACTCCTTCTAAATGTGGAAATGAACTGTCTGCTGAAGATATCTATGGGCAAAAGGTTAAATAGTGTGTTTAGAGCCCAAGTGGTGGGCCGTGGCGTTGTGGGTACGTGCGTCGACCCCAACCTCGACGTCGTAGGTTCGATTCCTGCTCTGTGCAACGACAAAAAAACAATTTTCACGACCCCACCTCTTTCGAGTTACTCAAAGAGTATTTCCTGTATAGAAAAAGCTTCTCAAACTTGGCCGTTCGGATTCGGCGTAAAACTGTAGGTCCCTTCCACTCGTGAGAGAACAATAGCACGCACAACACGAGTGGTTGCTGAGAAGCTAGGCCCTGGCCCTCTATGGGCTGTAGCACCACCCATATATTTAGAGCTAAATGATGCATATAATGACACAAGGCGAGCTTGGCGAGTGTCCACAGGAGAGCTCCGGGTACTCCCCAAAAAGTCGACTTGTAGCCCGGTTCAGCCGAGAACGCTGGCCCATTACCGCCGCTCGTTTAACACGATGACAAGCGCCGCGGCCCAAGAGCATCTCAATTCCCAATCGGGGCCAAGCTCCCACCGCTTATGGTCAGTCTACACGCTCTCACGGTAATCCGCGGAAAAATTCCCCAGATTTTGGGTCAGGATCCAAGCGAATCCAAGACAATCGGCTGCCCATCGTCGACTCGAATACATTTCAAAATCACATACCCTTCATTCCATGGCGTGCACTCGATCAGCATGAGATCATGTCCGACCATCCTATTTGGCAGTGCCTCTGCATGCGTCCTTTCCCGATCGAAATGCCGCCACCGCGTAATCCACCGTCGAATCGGACGGACTGTGTCTCACACAAAACAAACGCAAGCATCGACCATCAAGCATCCACTTTCGCTTGAGCCGCTGCCACTGGAGCCCGGTCGCTGATACAATTTAGCTCCAAACTTGGAATCGCCAGTGCCACACCAAAGCAGCGATCACAGAGAATTCTCCTATTTATGGCCAGAAATCATTACATTGCCCCGAGTGGAAAACAGTTTTCCTTAATAATTTCATTCCTCTCGCTGAGCGTCTAGTGCGCTCTGTGATCAGCGATCAGTGATCACCGGCTCACCGCGGCTCTCGTCTGAATGGTCATCATAATGCTCGAAGCCTGAAAATCACAAGAGTGTGCTCCTTGGAATAAATTAAATTCCATCTCAGTCCGATTTGTGTCGATGGCACGTGAAGAATTCCTTTCAGGTATGACTCTCTCGGCATACCGATCGGCAATTTTCCAACCAAAAAAAAAAAAAACGGAAAAAGAAGGAAAGAGGAAAAGCCACCGCGGTCCCCGGGACTGAATAATTCATCCGATCGTGAACGATATAATTACTGATCCAATTCCATGTTGAAAATGTCATTATCATGTCAAGACGGCCGAGACAACGCGTCCTGCAACCGGACCGTCGCGTCGGCAGCGTCTCTCGGCGAACGTGATCCCCGTGCAGCAGCGACAATGGTGCATTATCTGGCCGGGAAAGGACAGAGTACAAGCGAGGTGACGACTCTAATGATAATGACTCCTGTCTGCGCGCTGAACTGACAATCGGTGGCACTGGCCCGCTGGCCGGCCAAGAGAGGCGACGATCGGCGACATCGGGGAACTGCTTCATCGGCCGCACACACCACTGCCGCTGTCCCATCTAGTTTTATAGGTTAGGATCTTTTTGTGCCGTCCAGAGATGGCGGATAATTGCCCCGGAATCGCCGGAGATACTGGGCCATTGTCTTGGGCACACACACGGGCTGTGCGCGCACGCATGATTGGTCCTGCAAATATTTCCCATTTTGTGAGGAATGCGAGTCTTGTGTCGCAGTCGCTTCTATATGGAGTGGCGGTGCGGTCCGCTTATGGCCGCCAATTGATGCGGAATTGGTTTTTCTAGACCAGTGCGCGGGGCACTTCATAAATAATGGACGTGAGATGAAGTGCGAGCGTCGACGCACATGGCTTTTCACTTTAAGGGCGACAATTGGTTTAATAAATTATGCGAGCAATTTCATGCGAAATCAAATGGAGCGAGCACGGCTACATGTCGTCGACTGGTGGATGGGCTGCGGAAAAAAAAGTGGAACAGTAACAAATGGCGGTGGTGCATAAAAGGTGATGTTCCTCCGATGAAGCTGGACGATGGACTGGCGTTTAGGCACTTAATTACGCGGAGGCCGATGTGCAGGGCTAATGCGGTGGACGTGTGCGGATGCACAGCAGTCGCGATGGGTGCCCGGATGCCTTTTCTGGTGTGAGACACGTTTCCCATTAAGGCACTTCGATGGGATGCTCAGCTCACTTCGGCAGTTCGGGATGGGCAGGTAGAGGCAAGGGACAGTGGTTGGTCCTGAGGATGGATGGGAAATTCTTTTTGGAGGATTGTGGAGAATTTTGAGCTTAGAGTGCAGGCCATGCGATCGTGGAAGGACGAATGTGATGGGAATTCGGACAGTCTCAAGAGGACTGACAACCTGGTGCACAAGCTAATTCTAAGTGTCTCATTGCACAGATTCGTACTTAAGTCGGCAGACAAGGCGTACTTCTTCGAGAATTTTGAACCCGACTGCGGACGACGAGACAGAGAGAGGGAAGAAGTGTGAGAGCCTAGTCCTCCTGTTAGGTAGGTTGCTAATGGAGTGCCCGTGTGGTCGCGGCTCACTTAGACCAACGAGTTGAATCAATTGTTTTGTGTATACTACTCCCGAGAGACTACTGCAGGAACCATCCTACTATCCTTGTGCACTTAAGGAGGTTCGTCACTCACCAGCTCTGCAAATAAGTGCATGCCCAAGTGCTGCTTTCATCTCTCTTCCAGAGCTGGGCATAAGCAGGTCATGTTTCCTCCTCATCTCTGCTCAACTTCAGCAAAAGTCGTTGTGTGGTTTGTTCAGTCGTGATGCATGCGTGACTGTGGCAACATCCACTCCAGCATTTAGTGTTCGCATCTGTTACAACTAAAACGGATCAGTGATTTCCATCTCTTGTTATTAAGCGTCGGCCACAGGGCCATTGCTATTGCTCTAGTTACAAGACGAAGCCATTGAGTGTGTACTCTGTCAAGAGTCTTCTAGTTTTCATCGAAAATAGAAGCGTGAGGGCGTAAGCGATTGCCAGCGATACTCCAAGTTCAGATCGTTAAGGCTATCTCACTTACACTTTGACTGCATAACCTGTCAAGTCAAGATGTTCGGTGCGATGGCTTCTATTTCCGCCTAGCTGTTGGAGGAGGTGGAGATTGATTTTGTTATCCAGTCCGTTCCCTACGTCCCCGGAAGAAATTGCTCCTTCTTCTTCTCACCTTGATACAGTAACGAGCTAAGCACTGTACGAGCTATTACTGTACTATTACCTCAAAGTCAAAGTTACCCGAGACGTCATTTTAAATATTTTACGTGCAGTTAAGCTTAATTCAATATGAAGTGTTTTTGGATTCGGCAGATGATCATTCGGTTCTTTTAAAGATTTTGACTTAATGCGAAAACGTTTGCAAAAATCTGTGTCAATTCTTTTGGGAAGCTGTGGATGGACAATTTTACTGTCGATATAGATTCGAAAAAGGACGGACGGATTGACAGCTGCAGATGATCTGGTAGGGCGCATGCACCAGTTCATCTGCAAACTATGGTCTGAGGAAAGCATGCCCGACGAGTGGAATCTCAGTATCGTTTGCCCGATCCACAAGAAGGGAGACCCCTTCAACTGCACCAACTATCGAGGGATCAGTCTTCTTAACATCGCGTATTAGATCTTCTCTGCCGTTTTGTGTACCCGCCTGAAGCCGTTCATTAATAATCTGATAGGTCCGTGTCAGTGTGGCTTCAGGCCAGGAAAGTCCACAACAGACCAAATCTTCCACTACGGCAGATCCTGGAAAAGACCCAAGAGATGCAGATCGACACCCACCAACTATTTGTCGACCTTAAGGCCGCATATGACAGTGTGCATAGAGACAAGCTATTCAACGCCCTGACTAGTTTAGAGATTCCTGCCAAACTCGTCAGATTTTGCAGTTTGACGATGGAGAACTCTCGCTGCTCCATCAAGGTCGGTAACGAACTCACCGAGACCTTCAATGTCAAAAAAGGTTTTAGGCAAGGCGACGCGCTGTCATGTGACTTCTTCAACATCGTGTTGGAGAAGATCGTGCGAAACTTACACGCCAACACTGGAGGCACGATCTTCCAGAAGTCCGTTCAACTGCTAGCATACGCCGACGATATTGACGTGATTGGCCGAACTCAGCGAGCCGTCAAAGAGGCGTTTGCTTGTATTGAGACGGAGGCGGCAAAAATGGGTTTAGCGGTGAATGAGGGCAAAACAAAGCACATGCTGTCATCAAGAAAGGACACACAACATCGACGACTCGGCCAGAACGTCACCATAGGCAGCTACAACTTCGAGGTAGTGAAGGACTTCGTCTACCTTGGCTCCCAAGTAAATAGTGCGAACAACATCAGTACCGAGATTAAACGCAGAATAACTCTTGCCAACCGCTGTTTCTTTGGGCTCAAGAGGCAATTGAGTAGTAGATCCCTCTCTCGAAAGACCAAGCTCACGTTGTATAAGACCTTGATCATCCCTGTCCTGCTGTATGGCGCGAAAGCTTGGACCATCTCAAGAGCGGATGAAGACGCACTTGGTATCTTCGAGAGAAAAGTTCTGCGTTCAATCTTCGGTCCTGTTTGCGTTAAAGGTTCTTGGAGAAGGAGATTCAACCACGAACTGTACGGGCTGTACAGCGACATGAGTCTAGTCACGCGTCTACGGATTCAACGCCTAAGATGGCTAAGCCATGTAGAGCGCATGGACAACACTGCTCCAGCCCGAAGAGTCTTCGACTCCGAGCCAGTGGGACAACGCAATAGAGGACGACCACGAACCCGATGGCGCACTCAAGTGGAGAAGGACCTCAACCAACTTGGAGTGCGAAATTGGAGGCGGCTGGCTAAAGAACGTGCCAGCTGGAGAGGATTGTTGACCGAGGCCCAGCTTCACCCCGGACTGCAGCGCCACAAGAAGAAGAAGAAGAAGGTGTCCAGCGGTGGTTGGTGGACCTAATGGGGCCGCTGTGGCAGTTGGAAGACTAGGCAGGGAATCCATCAGAAAAGCCCTTCTAACCACGGTCAATGTTCTTCGGTGGAAATTCCGGCGTCGGCAGATCCTCACCAGAGTCCCAGGTTTACCTTTCATTTACGACTTAATCCCCGGCACTCCACACTGCCGGACTTGCAGCCTCGATGTTGTCGTGGCGCCTCCTCCGTCGGCTATAAAGTTGCAGGGGGCATGTTCCACCAAATCGGCGATTCATTAAAATTCACGCTGCAATAGAAAATCTCCTCGCTCCCAAGCTGCCGACATTAAATCGACTTTACAGCACCACGTTGCATGCCGCCGCACTCCGCCAGCCAGGAGGGTGGCGCACACGCCCAATCTCCATGGAATATCAACAAATGGATCTAATGCCACTTCAGCAGGACTTTGGCGGCTGGTTGGCTGATGGAGATGTGCCAGCCCCCTCCTATCGCGCATAAATCACAGCAGCAGCGCAACACTCGCCCGGTTAATTAATGCTCCGTACACCGCAGCATGAGTTACTTCGGCAGGTATTCAAGAATTTCGCCGTTCTGTACCGTCGATGTGTGCTGCGCCATCAAGGCTCATTACGACGCCGGGTACTTTGGTTTACATTTGTCCATCATCTGTGACATAAATCAGGGCGAATCTACCGAGTGCAATCGCGGCGGCGCAGATAGATCGACTGCGCGGCGACGGATGGGTAGGCAGTCGCCCGGCGAGAACAGCGGGCCACAAGGCTGCTCGTGAGACCATAGGCGGAGGCACCGCTGCAGCGAGACTGCCCGCGGGCATCAGACAATGCCACACTTGATCGCGAAAAAGATTTACACGCCAGTGGCAGCGGCCTGACGGACGCACACCGATGGCATCGCCGACTGGATGGTGGATTCGGGGAGAGAACAATCGCGGCGCATCTATTGCCAGATTGGCGGGAATGTCAGTTTAGTTTAATGCTCTCGTAAAAATTTATATCGCAGGTCATCGCGTCGCCGCGTGATGTGAGCGAGTGTGTGCGCGTGTCCCGGGGGAGGGGGTGTTGTGGGGCGAACCTTTCGAACACTGATGCGAGCAATAAATGCAAAGTCAAAAGGTTTTAACTCACGCGGCGAGCGCAGTAACTTTTCCGCCGAGTAAGTGAACACGGCTGGTGGCTGGGGGTTGCACGGATGTAGGGATGGCGGCCTGCCAGTCATGTGAACTGCACGGGCGCAGTGCATGCGGATTTCCATAGAGAGCGGCGACGATAACGACACACACCGAACAGCATGACGATATAAAAGTGAGGTCGCCAGCAATGTCGTCGACTGCGACGGCAGCAGCGACACGGCACTTGGTGTGGCTGCAGTTGACTGCACTGGCGGGGCTGCAATTGAGTGTTGTTGTGCAAGCGAGCCGGCGACGACGGGGGTTATATGCTCATTAGAGGCGATATTGGTTCTAGTGGATGCCATAATCGTAAATTGCCCGGCATACTGATTACTTTGAGTGATAATTGCGATTTGATGCGAACGATAGAGGAAGGGAGATCGAGCGGGCTAGTCACTGGGGGCTGGGGAGGCCTTTGACAATTCCACCGGTGCATGACGGCGGAGTTCAGGTGTTAATACGTTCAGACAGATGCATTGACATTTCCTCCGTGTAACGAGAGGTGATCGATTATGCGCCGAGGGAATGGAAAGGGGGCCTGTCAAGTGAGCTGCTTGGAAGCATGGAAATCGGCGGATTATGGAAATGTCGGCGTGTTCTGCTGATGGCAACATTGGGAGTAATTCTTTAGAGAGAATGCTGCCGGATTCAGCGCTAAGCATTTCCGCGATTCCGACGACGTTCTTGAAAGGCCTACCGACAACGGCACCGTTTATCGTCCGAAAACGAAGTCGCGAACGCAAAACTCTGCTGTTAACTAGTCGCTTATGGCTGTTGGCTGGCGGCTGGCGGCTGGTGGCTGGTGGCTGGTGGCTGGTGGCTGGTGGCTGGTGGCTGGTGGCTGGTGGCTGGTGGCTGGTGGCTGGTGGCTGGTGGCTGGTGGCTGGTGGCTGGTGGCTGGTGGCTGGTGGCTGGTGGCTGGTGGCTGGTGGCTGGTGGCTGGTGGCTGGTGGCTGGTGGCTGGTGGCTGGTGGCTGGTGGCTGGTGGCTGGTGGCTGGTGGCTGGTGGCTGGTGGCTGGTGGCTGGTGGCTGGTGGCTGGTGGCTGGTGGCTGGTGGCTGGTGGCTGGTGGCTGGTAGCTGTTGACTGTTGACTGGTGGCTGGTGGCAGATGGCGATATAGTATTGCTTCCAGCTTGGAAAAGCTACGATGGTAAGTCATCTGCGGCTTTGTTCTCCTTCAGCCTTTTAATGGCTGTACCGACTTCTTCAAGGCTAGTGTTAAATTTTGTAAGTAAAGATATAAAAACGAAAACACACAATGCGAATATTTTTGGTTACTGTTTATTTTCTGGTTGTTGACCAGGTGAATTCACGATACAGACTGCGCCGAGCTCTACAACTAATTGCACAATGTGCTTACAATTTTGTCAAGTCATCAAAATCAAACCATGCGACCGATTGCGTTGGTGTCAAATGCTGTTTTCTATCAGAACACGAGAAGCGTGAATTCATTATGTGAGTTCTGGTCGCACGGTTCGTTACAAAAATGTATCATATACCTGAGCTCGGCTAATATTACTATTTGAAATTGAACATTCTCCCCCCTTTGAGGGCTTCTAGGCCTCTAAATTATTTATTATACCTCTACTTGAAACCGTGAAGATTCGGGTGACGTTTTAGGTGTTTTCTTCTTGCGATACCAATATAAAATCGCAATTCCGATCATGCCAGCCAATAGAGTGTAATTTAATCCATAATGATGATAGTCATGTAAGCTTAGACTGTTACGTTCCTGAAACTCCTCCGCTGCTTTTGTCAAGTTATTAATTCTGTGCTGAAGCAATGCAAACTGGTTAGGATCAATATAATTTACCTTTGGTACAACTGGGATTTCAGTGGTTGTAGTGCGATTAAATATCCAAGTGCTGATACTTGCGCTCGGAATGAATGAAGTTCGAATAGAACTGTTAAAACCAGAACGGCCATTTATAATAGTTGTTGGCAATTTTAACATACAAGCTGTTCGAAATTCAAGCAAACCACAGCCTACAAATTCGATTGTTTTCGTACTATCAGCACAGATGAGATGCCCCGTTATATTGGAAACTACTGAAAAAATCCAAATGTTCGAGTCCTTAAGAGCTCGCCAATAATCTTGAAGTGGTATCTTGTTGAGATAGCACTCAGATATAGCGTCTTTTTTGTGATTCAACAGAGCCATTTCACATCCATTAGATGTGCTTGTTTGTATATGAGTTGGATGTAATTCACTACAAAGGTAATTTCTGGATATGAGTGACCTGCATGTTCTAAATTCCATTTCAGTCAATGGAAAGAACTTGTCTCTCGTTAATGAGACTGCCAAATATGGTGATGATGTTCGTACCAGGTAGCTCTCATTTTCGTGGACTATAGGAACAGGTATCAAGTTGAACAGTTGGAACTCCTCAGCGCTAGTAAGTGGAATCGATACTTCAAATACGAGTGAATTGTTGAGGCTGCGGCCTTTGACCGATGCCATCCGGTACATATCTATCAATGATCCCCTTGGCAAACTTAATGTTGATGGTATATTACCTCTTATTAATTGAAGTTGCTCGCTGAGCTGCTCAGGAGTTATGAGCTGAGGATTGATTTTTCCATGATTTAGATCCAAAACAACGTCTAGAAGCACTTGTTGCAGCCTTTCAAAATTGGTAATTATCAATATAAGATAAGAAGTTAGAGACGATAGCATTTGTTTGAGTTCAGCAGATGATTGCTTCTCTTCTATAAGATATAAAGTGTTAGTTAAATATACACGAAACGCCAGAAATTGTTGGTTTATTTCATTTGCTGTACGTTTTAGCATGTTTGTAGTCGAATTTGCAATAGAACTTTGTTGTTTAAGCAAATTCAGCATATGATGCTCGTTTTCATGTATACTAGATATTTGCTCTTGTATGCGCTGAGCATCGTCTTGATCCAAAATACCAAACAAACTATGCGATAACGTACCAACTATATCTAATGGGGACCTCGCCACTCTTAATTTCTCATACTTCGACCCTCGAAAGGTATTTATGAGCTCGTTGTTATGATCAATAGCTGCTAATCTTTGTTTAAGATTATCTACACTTGGTCTACAATGCATCTGTTGGGTTATATTAGTCGTGCAGATCTCTTCCATCTGATGGAGACATGATTTAATTTCCCCAAATTCGAACCAATACGTAGTAAGATTGTAATATACATATATGTTCCAACATTTATTTAGTGACCGAATTCGACCTATGTCCTCAAAGTATATACCTACTGCACTGTTCAGTTGCCTCACAAGAACTTCAGTATTGGGTTCTGCGAATGATACTGGCAGCACTAAGAGTATAAAGAGAAATGTTGCCAGACCGCTATAATGTCCAGTTTTAGTTTTAATTATTGTGTTCGATTTCTCGTTTTTACACTCTACTTTATCATTTGTTTTGCATTTTTCCATTGTTTCCCTTCCTTCAACGCTTGGCGGCAAAGGACACAAATTTTGCACAGCTCTTTGATATTTACCGGTTTGCGTTTTCACACTAGCAACACGTACTATGCCATCATTGCCTGGATAGACTTCTTCCACCCGACCTAATTTCCATCGCATAGGCGGAATGTTGGATTCTTTAATCACAACCAGTGTCCCAGGCTTTAAATTTTGTGATTCAGTTTTCCATTTCATTTTCTGTTGAAGAAGATGAAGATACTCAGAAGACCAACGCTTCCAGAAGTGTTGCTGAATGAACTGTATTTGGCGAAATTTATTGATATGACTCAATTTGCTATCTGTTATTTCCGGCTCAGGCAATGCAGTAAGCGGAGCTCCTATTAAAAAATGACCTGGAGTTAACGCTTCAAAGTCATTAGGATCGGACGTCAGTGGAGTCAAGGGACGAGAGTTCAAAATTGCTTCAGTTTGCACAACAACTGTTGACAATTGTTCGTAAGTCAATGATGCTTCCCCAATATAACGAAGCAATAGTGACTTTGCTGATTTGACAGCTGATTCCCAGAGTCCTCCGAAATGAGGTGATCTAGGTGGAATAAATTTCCAATCTATACCATTCTCCAAACACATTGATTCTAGACCTAAGCGTGTGTTTTCCGATTCAAGAGTCTTCCGCAATTCGTTGAGTTCATTTCTTGCACCCACAAAATTGGTGGCATTGTCACAATATATGGAATGACACACTCCACGTCTGCCTATAAATCTTTTCAATGCATAAATGAATGACTCAGACGTTAAGTCTCCTACTACTTCAATATGAACTGCTTTGGTAGAAAAACACACGAACACAGCTAGGTACGACTTTGTTGGAGTCTTTCCTCTAATCTTGTAATGTGTTTTTATGGGGCCACAAAAATCAACTCCAGTGTAGTAGAATGGGCGAGAAGGACTAACTCTTTCTATTGGTAGATTTCCCATTATTTGCTCTATGGGCTTTGGATTAAAACGGAAGCATTTGACACAATTATTTATAACCTTTCTTGCAATTCTTCCTACGGTCAAGATCCAGTATTGTTGCCTGGAGATAGCGATTAAGGTTCTATGCGAGGCATGCATGTGCATTTTATGCAAATGATCCAATAGTAAGTGAGTTATGAGACTATTACCTGGAAGCAAAATTTGGTGCTTGGCGTCATACAAAATGGCAGCATTTTTCAATCTGCCCCCAACTCTTATAAGGTTCATATGGATATCGTAAAAAGGTGATAACGACGCAATTCTTGAACCTCTAGGAATACGCCTATCCGACCTAAGACACTGGTAATCTTCCGGAAATGCAGAAATTTGTGCATGAATGCATATTAATCGTGTTGCTTGTTGGATTTCATTTGCTGTAACATTACCGGTACTTCTTAATATCTTAGGAGTTCTGCAATTATTGTAAAACCTATAACAATATCCAACTATCCTCTGCAGGGTACTAAACGAATTTTTGTGATTAATGGTGTCCATTAAGTGCACATCATGCTTAAGCGATACTGTCAGCACAGACTTGTGTTTTCGAAATTCTGGTACTTCGGTAGGCAGATCATAATTGAATACCTCCCACGAGCTTTCATGTTGTGACAGAAACCTTGGACCCTGAAACCAATCACGAGAATTGACTAATTCCCGCAGCCCTAAGCCTCTTGACACAGCGTCAGCTGGATTAAGCTCTCCTTTGATATAGTTCCACTGATCCACTTCTGACTTAGCTTGAATTTTAGCAATTCTGTTTGCAACATAGGTTTCCCAAGTGTATGAAGGTGACCTAATCCATGCCAGTACTGTTGTCGAATCTGTATAAAAATACACCCTGTCAATTGGCTTAGCCAGTAACAACAATAGTCTTGCCACCAGTTCTACCATTAGAACAGCTGCTTGCAATTCCAGCCGCGCTATAGTGCTAGTCTTTAAGGGTCCAACTCTAGATTTAGAGCAAAGCAAGTTAACCCGTATGTTTCCACTTTCGTCAATGGATCTAATGTATACGCATGATCCAAATGCACTTAAGCTGCTATCAGAAAAAGCATGCAACTCAAGCGTTTTGGCGTTTGGGAGTATTACATAGCGCGGAATACTGACCTCTGCTAGCATAGAGAATTCACTCAAGTATTTCAGCCATTTATTAGCCTGGTCTTCAGGGATTGGATCATCCCAACCTAGCTTCGTCTTCCATAGCTCTTGAAGGAACAACTTTCCTAAAACTATTACTGGGCCTAATAGTCCTAAAGGATCGAATAGGCGTGCTAAGTCTGCAAGAACCGTGCGTTTGCATACGTTCTCTGATAAATTCTTAATTTTATGGTTATTGAAATTAAATCTGAAAACGTCCGTAAATGGATCCCAAATTAGTCCTAAAGTTTTAACTACCTCGGACTGATTAAAGAAGACTAACTGCTCTTTATGTTCTGGAGGTATTTTGGCTAATATCTCTGGATTATTAGCACAGAACTTCCTAAGCTCGAAATTACCTAGCTTTAGCAAACAGCAAATTTCTTCAAGCAGCTCCTGAGCATCTTGTATGTTTTCTGAACCTGTTAAGCAATCATCTACATAAAAACTATCCTTTAAAATCTTTGCGCCTCGAGGGTGCTCTTGTTTATGCTCATCTGCCAATTCAACCAAACATCTGGTTGCGAGGTAAGAAGCGGATGCTGTACCGTATGTTACAGTTTGCAGCTGATATATTTGCAACGGATGATCTGGTTGTGATCTCCATACAATTAATTGTAATCTTTTATCTTGAGGATGAACCAATATCTGTCGATACATTTTTGATATATCTCCTGTGAAGACATATCGGTGTAGACGGAAATTAGTAATTACGGAAAATAAATCCGGTTGAACTGTTGGCCCAACCATCAATATATCATTAAGCGACCTTCCAGACGAGCTTTTAGCAGAAGCATCAAACACTACCCTGAGCTTTGTTGATGAGCTATCGGGCTTCATTACACAATGATGGGGTAACACGTAATGAACATGCTCAATGTCCCTTTCGCTGATCGGACGCATGTGGCCCAGTGCTTCGTATTCTTCCATGAACTTTACATACGCAGCCTTAAGATCTGACCCTTTATTTAACTTCCGCTCAAGAGACAAAAACCGCTTAGTAGCTATTTGTAACGATTCCCCTAAATGTGTACTAGGGTCCTGCTTTAACGGCAAACGCACAATAAATTGCCCATTTGGGCTTCGACTGATGGTTTTATTAAAGTGGGCTTCACATTCATGCTCCTCCTTCGTCATTCGTCTCACTGGTTCTTCATGAGATTCTGACTCCCAGAAATTTCGTACGAGTGCCTCCAGTGAGGATGTTATTTCGCAGGCTGCCACATGGCAACTTAAAGAACCCTCATTGGCCAGAGCGCTACCAGAAATGATCCATCCTAACTTGCTTTCCCGCAAAACTGGGAGTTCGGATGATATTTTGATCTCTCCTGGGAGCAGAAGCTCGAAGAAGAGCTCGGCACCTATCAATAAGTCAATTTGCTGTGTGGTAAAGTAAGCAGGGTCTGCCAATTGCACGTGGGAAGGTATCTGCCAGCAAGGATTGTTAATTTTGTGCGTCTGCTGATAGTCACTTATACGTGACATGACGCTTGCCTCGATTGTCGTTTTGTACTTCAAAGTGCGTGATTCAATGGTAACATTGACAGCAAATTCAGTCTTAATTTCCGTGGACCCAACACCACTAATGGGAATTTCCATTCGGTGTTGCTTCAGGCCTAACTTATGTGCGAATGATTTCGTTATGAAATTAAGCTGAGAACCAGAGTCTAACAAAACACGGCAAGGTATTCGCGTACCAAACGATGAAATGACATTTACAATTGCCGTTGCTAAATAAATACGGCGCTTAACCGACCCTACCGCAGCATTTACAAAAGAATTGGGTGACTTACCAACCAAGCGCCCGTGACTGCAACCTGACGATATCTCGTTAAGTTGTTGCTGAGTTTCAGCTGATTTTGACTGCTGCTGCTTAACGATCCTGGGTTGATGCAGAAGAGTATTATGGCTGCTTCCACATTTTTGACACTTTCTTGACTGGCATGATTGGGAGAAGTGACCTGGCTTCAGACAATTTACGCAAAGGCGTAACTTGCGAACTAACTTCGACCGACCTTCACCTGTTAAATTTAAAAACAGAGAACAGTTAAATATCTGATGTTTACCAGAACTGCAAACGATACAACTTGAACTATCAACTTTTCTTTCTGCTGCAACGAGTGACGTCTTCCTTCTCTCTTCTCGGCTGCTGATGGCTTCAAGAGTCTGGAACCTCGACTCGACAAACTTCAGGAATTCAGTAATTGATGGGCTGCTTCTTGAATCCTTCAAGTCCTGCTCGAACAGCATGCGGCTCTCCTTATCCAATTTTCCCAGCATCAAGTGAACAACGATGGGATCCCAATTACTTGTGTTGTAATCCAGATTTCCAACAGCTTGCAAGACCTCCTTTGTTGTATCGTGGAGTCTTTTTAGGCTGGTGGCAGTACCACTTGTGTTTGATTGACTAAACAGCCTGTTTAGCTGCGCCGTCAAAAGCAGTCTCTTATTATCATATCGCTCAACCAATGTTGTCCAAGCCGTATGATAATTTGCGTCAGTTGCCTGAAAATGTTGTATCAGACTATGCGCTTCTCCGGTGAGGTTTGCCCTCAAGTAGTAGAGCTTTTGCGCCGGTGAAATCGGCTGGTCGTGGATAAGCTGCTTGAAGAGATCGTGAAATTGTCGCCAATTTAGATAACTTCCATCAAATTTTGGCAACTCTATTTTTGGCAATTTCATTGACGAAGTTATCCTTGGTATGGAATTCTCTGGATCTGGTAAGCTGATATGCTGATGTAACTGCATTATCATCATGTCTACTCGCTCTTGTAAATCGTAGTATTCCTCAACGTCAAACGCTGTGATTTGATTTTCTAACTTTTGATATAAGTTAGATATCTCATCCCAATTTGTGTCCTTTGCCGCCAAGCGTTGAAGGAAGGGAAACAATGGAAAAATGCAAAACACACAATGCGAATATTTTTGGTTACTGTTTATTTTCTGGTTGTTGACCAGGTGAATTCACGATACAGACTGCGCCGAGCTCTACAACTAATTGCACAATGTGCTTACAATTTTGTCAAGTCATCAAAATCAAACCATGCGACCGATTGCGTTGGTGTCAAATGCTGTTTTCTATCAGAACACGAGAAGCGTGAATTCATTATGTGAGTTCTGGTCGCACGGTTCGTTACAAAAATGTATCATATACCTGAGCTCGGCTAATATTACTATTTGAAATTGAACAGCTAGGTGGGAGGACCACTTCGTCGACAGGAGTTTGGATTTCCTGTTTCCCTATCACTCTCTTCTGGTCAGGCCAGCTAAGCTGTATTTGGAAGGTTTGCTTAAACACATCCACCACTCCGTGGGGATTCAAACCTAGATTACCTCCGCAATTTCTAAGAGCCTGGGTGCATTTCCTGAAGCCTAAGGCCAGGCTTTTGGCCTTTTTGTAGAAGGCCCGTATTTTCTGTTTGTCCCTAGACTCATCGATATCCTTGAGCTGGGAGGTTGCGAGAGGTGTGGATGCTTTTTCTGTTCCCGTCTTCTGGCCCGGTAGTCTTCTTGCGCTGCTCTTGTTTTTCGTTGCAGCGCTTTTTGGGATGCTTCATCGGTTGTAGGTTATTTGTGGTCACACTCGCGGTGGAGGGTCGTAGGTAGCCCAGGATAGTTTTCGCTACCTCTTTAATAGCCGAGCGGCAATGTTGGCGTTGCTGTACGAGTGGCAATGTAACCACATGTCGTTGGCGTTGCTGTACGACGCAGGCATACCGGATAGTCTCTCGCTTAATTGCTCTTCGTAGGCTCTGGCAATCTCTGATGTGTCTAGGAGTCCAATGTCAAAACTTCTTTTTTTCGGCTGATGCAGCTTACTGGCGTTGGACAGTCGAGCTCTGAAACTTGCAGGCACGAGCAAATGGTCAGAGTCGACGTTTGCCCCTAAATGTTCGCATTGGACCATCCGGGGATCGCCAAGTTGCTGAGGGAACCTTGTGCTACTTATGAGCCCATTAGGAGCTGTTATAAAGTCAGTGGAAGTCGTTATCTGTTGTCGTGTCGTGGAGGATATGCTTTGCGAACACTCCGCCAAAGAGGTTTTTCTTAACGATTTCAGCATTGAGTCTCCAATAAGGCTCCATAAATCCTGGAAAAAAGTAAATCGACACCTCCCTCATATCTCAAGGCCAGACATAGCAACGCGCATCGAGACGAGCTGCACAGCTCCATGGATGGAATCTCAGCATGTGACAATGACACAGGTATAAGTCTCCTGAACATAGCTTTGCAGCGCATTGTCTAGTTTTGGCATCCCTGCAAAGCTCATACGTTTTTCGTTTTTAAGAGGCTAGTGGTGGCGGGAAATGGTTTTGGTGTAACCACCAGTAAAATTTCCGCTCCTTGGCTGACTCTCTCCTGTCTCGAGCAGAGATCGCTCTACTGAACCGGAGGAGATCCTGGCGACTGCTAGCGGCATCTCGCTCATATTGGAGGCGCCTCTCCACTGTTGAGCGTGAGAGATTTCAGGACATCCGTGTGGACCCCGTATTAGGCCGATTGTGTCGAGGTAGGGGAACGCCTCGGAAGGAATAAAGCCGGTAAGGCGCACTCGCTCATGGTAGATATAGTTGGGGTACTAAGCCCCAAAGCTCAGACTGTTGGAAGAAGTCATAGGCCGTGCAATATTCCTTCTGATCATGTTTAGGTTTGCCTCTTTGTATAGGACCTTCTTGTACTCAGACTCGGATGTGCCATACAACCGGAGACATGGCCGAAGACATTGTCACTCGAACCAACCCATCTTTTTCATCGAGGAAGGACTCACGTTGAACCACAGTGGACAACCGTATGCCATAATTGGTCGGATGAGGACCATGTGGCAGATTACCTTCACCCTTGTATCAAGTTGGCTGCTGTAACACAACATCCTTGCCACAGCAAAGGCCTTTTTAGCTTTGGCCAGAGAAATGTCTACATGTTTGTCAAAATACAGATATTGATCCAACCAAACGCCAAGATACATAGCCACATTTTTCACATCTAAAGGGGTCCATCCGTCAGTGCAGGACAATGGTGGAGGATCTTACTGAAACGTTTGATGTCAAAAACCTTCAAACAGGCGACGCACTGTCATGGGACTTTTTTAACAACAGATCGTGAGTAGCTCAAACGGCAAGTTCGGCAAGTCTGTGCAAGTGCTCGTACATGCCGATGACATTGACATCGTTGGAAGAACTCAACGGGCTGTCAGTGGAGCATTTGTGAGCATCGAGCGGGAAGTGGCCGCGATGGGGCTTGCGGTGCATGAAGGTAAGACAAAGTACGTGCTGTCTACAAACAAGGTCCATCAACACCGCCACCATGGACAAAGTGGAACCATAGACAAATACAGCTTCGACATAGTTAAAGACACTGTCTACCTAGGCTCGGCAATAAGCGCCGGAAATGACATCATAAGACGAAGGATATTTCTGGGCTATCGCTGTGTCTGAGGACTTAGGTGGCAATTCAAAAATAACCACTGTCTCGGGAAACTAAGAGGCCTTCACAGTCCCAGTCCTGCTGTATGGCGCAGAAACATGGACAATGTCAAAGAAGAGGTGCTTGGTCGCTTCTAGAGGAAAATTCCTTCGAATCGTCTGCGGTCCCCTTTGCAAGGGAGTTTGGAGGAGAAGTTTGAACGACGAATTCAATTTCTCCGTCTCTGATGTCTAGGACATGTAGCGACAATGGACACTAACGCTCCGACTCGGAAAGTCCTCGAGGCCAACCCTGAGGGACAACGCGCAGATAAAGACCTCGACTTCGATGACGATCTTAATCAGCTGGCTGTACGAAGCTGGATGCGTCAGTCCCAAGATCGTGCTAGGTGAAGAGGAATGCTAAATGAGGTCCAGATCCACACGCCATGCAGAGAGGATCGCGCGGAAACGTAATAAAAGCTGAAACGTAGTCCGAAAGGCTGTAGTTGCTGGAAAACGACGATCCCTTGATGGTACTAGATCTGATTGTCTCCCAAGAGATCTTCTCCGATCCACCGTCCCATCTTTCAGTCAGGTTCCAAATCACATCGCCGACGCATTCGAAAATGTGCTTCCAGCCACACGCAGCTCCGCTCCAGTCAGAGCCCCACCCGGTCTTCGTTTCACCAGTGCCGGAGCCCGAACGTCCGAGCGCTTGTAAATCAAGTTAATTTATAGCCGTCAAAAGTATATTAGATCATCTCGTAGCGCAGCACCCTCCGCTGGTCGCGCACCCAAAGACGGCCAGTCGCTGTGGTTCCTCCCTCACACCGGCGCAGAAACTGCCGCGCCGACCAATTACCGATATTAATGCAGCATTTCGAGTCTCTCAGGCAGCCGCGTGAAAGACGTAAATACCAGAGGTCGTATAAGGCAGAAAAATTAGCACCGTGAAGGCAACACTGTTGCCCATATTGCGGCGCACGCATCGGCCGGCCAGTCGAGACTGGCGAGCCGCGAATGGCATAATCAGCACGGGGGCCCATTGGCGGTGGCGAGTGTGGCCAGTGTGCGCCGTAAAGACAACCGAAAGAGGAGTCCGTTCGAGTATCTAACGCGCGCTCAGATTGCGATCATCTGCAGTTAATTAGTCGGCGACGAAGTGTGAACGGAATAATGAAGTGATAGCATCGGGGGACACTCCACGTCGCGCCGGTCTGCGTGGATAATGCACGGGGGGTTATGCAACGGCCAGGCTGGCCACTGGCCACTGCTCGCGTCGTCGTCGTCGTCGTCGTCGTCATCCTCCCTATATGTTAATCAATAAGTGTTGGACATAGCTTTACGTAGATGGAAATGAGTGCTTTAATGAGATCGAATCGGTGTTCGGGCGACCGGAGCTGGCGGCGTGGGGTGATCCGATGGAGTTTATGAAAGTCGCCCATATTTGGTGGGAGGTACGGCCGCACGGTCGCCGTTGTTGCTTAGTGAGTTGTCACATATTGGGACTATGCGGCAGTTTTTGCGGTTCGTGTAATTGAGACGCACCATGTTATTAGATGGGCATTCACTCTTCCATCGACTGATTCGTCTGTGAGAGGGGGAGGAGGGGAGAGTGTGGGGGGAGGGTCATCAGGAGGTGTGAACAGAGGTGTCGTTCGTCTTGGGACGTCGAACAGTGGGTACGGCGATGTAGCTAAATTACTTCCACTCAATCCAGTTGATGTTGTTCGAAAGTTTCTGTTGGATGGTTCACTTTGCTGGGACGAGTGTGGTTCATTTGCTGTTTAGTGTGGGTTCGAAAGGGGGTTTGGTTTCGTCTGGGAAATTGGCCTCAAAACGCGATGGTTTGGCAATTTTTTGGTCAACTTATGGCAGAAAAACCGCTGAGAACTCACCCATCACTTAACGGTGGTCGAAAATTTCAAATTCTAGCTTGTGTCGAAGTCAAGATGATTGCCGTCAATCAACCACACACTCCCTTCAGCAGCTAGTAACCAGGATCAACAAGTTATTCACCCCTTATCGCTTAGGCGTGGCACACATAAAAAATGGATCACTGTGACAAATTTATATTCAAACTGCAGACAATCATAGAGAAAGAGGTTTCAATTGATTGCTCTCTTGACATTGATGCATTCGATGACAGCGCCTTCAATGAAATACAACGTTGCATCCACAGCACAGGAGTAGACAATGCTAAAGCAAGCGACGGATAAAAGAAAGTGGAAAGAAATTTGATGACACGCAGCATTTTCCCGTACGACTCGGTGTTAAATTTATTTCATATAAGAAACACGCTTATTAGAAAAACCCTGACAACAAAAAGTAAACTTGTGGCAAATTGCTTAAGATTTCACATGAAAATGAAGGCCTGTAAGAGAGATCATCTGTATAGCACATCCGTCTGAGTGTGTAAGCCTGCCATTCTGTTTACATCGTTAATTGAGGGAAATCGCACAACTTACAGTGGATAACAAACACGTCTTGGCCTTCGTAAAACATGAACACTTTTTGAAGCACATCTGTGTATTGAAAGCCTTGGTGTCTAGGGACCCATCAAAAAATGCAAAATTGTTTTCAGAAAGGAGGAATTTTTAAAGGGGACGGTAGTTGCATCAAACTGCATACAATGTACATACAACAAATTTTAACGCTCTATCCGTACTGTAGAGGTACCCGAACTCCGGAGAGTCCGAGCAGCGATAGTCCAGACAAGCAAGACTTGCCAGGGCTCTTCAGTTCCTCTCGAGAGTAGATCTGAAGTAAGAAATGTACCTACGGACAATATCCTGATGCAAACCACAAGCAATGAGTGTGTCAAGTTGTTTATCATTTGGGAGTTAGAGCTTGATGTCAGTTAGTCGCAGCATCATAGCCCCATCATGTAGTTTCTTGGTTAGAGCTGTGAGTCCGTATCATACATCAATAGTGCTACAATGTCCCAAGGGTAGCAAAAACTTTTGGTCATTTGTGAAAAACGTAAAGAATTCCGCCTCGTCCTCAATTCCCCCGCCCATTTACAATGACATCCCAGATGTCAGCTCTTTGGACAAAGCCAATCTGCTTGCGGCGCATTTTGCGGCCAGCTCAACACTCCCAGATTGTAACTTGTCCCCACCTGTACTCGAGAGCGTTGGTTTCCCCATTAGACAAATTCACTTCCGCACTCGTACAGCTGCAAGAGTACTTAAAGATCTCGACGTGCACAAATCCGCTGGCCCGGATGGTATTCCCCCAATACTTCTGAAGAGGTGTTCTTCTTCGCTGGCAAAACCACTGCGAAAGCTTTTTCATCTATCCTACTCTTCAGGTCTCTTTCCGAGTAGATGGAAAACAGCATTTATCCAGACCGTCCCTAAAAAGGGCGAATCTTCGTCACCCACCTCGTACCGACCCATAGCACGTACGTCTCTTCTTTCTAAGGTCATGGACACGCTGATAAATCGTCAGCTTATGAAATATGTTGAATCGCGGAAGCTTCTTAATGACCGACAGTATGGCTACCGCAGCAACAGGTCCACTGGTGATTTGATAGCTTATCTCACCGAGAAGTGGAACCAATCTTTGCACAATGCAGGCGAAAGCAAGATAGTTGCGCTTGATATTTCTAAATCATTTGACAGAGTCTGGCATCAAGCTCCTTTGTCGAAAATGCGTGCTTATGGTGTTGATGAATCTCTGCTTCTATGGATTAGAAACTACCTTTCGAACCGTTCAATCCAAGTTGTTTTGGGTTCAAGTCTGGTATTCACAAAATAAATGCTGGTGTCCCCCAAGGCTCTGTTCTGTCTCCCACACTGTTTCTCATTTTTATAAATGACCTCCTGTGTACCACTTCTAATCCAATCCGCTCCTTCGCTGATGACAGCATCCTCAGCTTTTCATATTCGTTCCAAAATGCACGACCCTGCCCCTCGGACGTAGTATTGGAACGGCAGCGTATGTCAAGCACATTGAATTCCGATCTGGACAGCATAATTAACTGGGGTAAGAACAACTGAGTGGAATCCAATGCTTCTAAGACTCAATGCTGCTGCTGTCTCTAAAGCGAACCTCTGATAATCAGCCATTATCCATGAATGGCGCTTGTATCGACGAAACCGGAAAACTCTTCATCCTCGTTATGTGCATCAACACAACACTTAGTTGGAACGATCACATATTCGAGGTCGCCAAAAATGCCGCGAAATGTTTAGGTTTCCTTAATCGATGCAAGAAATACTTCACCCCCTCTGATTTGGCTTTAATCTATAAGGCGTATATTCGCCCTAAGCTTGAGTATAACGCTCATATCTGGTCTGGTGCCCCCAAGACCACCCTGCACCTACTAGATAGAATCCAAAAGCGAGCGATAAAGCTTATAGGAGACAATGATATCGCGGGTTCATTAGACTCGCTTGCACATCGACGTACCGTGTCGTCCTTGTCGTCCTTTATCGTTATTTTAACAAACGATGCTCAAGTGAGCTAGCCAACTGCATTCCTCCTCTCCTTGAATTTCACCCGCAATACACGTCTCGCCAGGAATGCACATCAGTTTACCCTTAAGCCTGCTTTCGGACGCACAGTGGAGTTTAGAGACTCGTTTCTTAGCCGCACCACACGAATATGGAATGCTCTTCCCAGATCAATATTGCCCATAGATTACAATCCGCAGATGTTTAAGACCAATGTGCACAGGTACCTCCGCTCTCTCTCTCCCTCTATACCTTCGACCCGTGCTGTGTCTTGACCCTGGACAATTAAGGGTATTAATAGCCCCTTGAGCACGCGCAAATTATATAAACAAAAAACAAAAAAATCATGCAACAACCGGGATCAATGATTGATTTTTTTAATTATCATTTTATTTACTACAGCTGTAACGATTATTGCGCAGGTGATGCCAATAAGACCATCCAGCGTGCATCTGTTGCAACAGCTCGGCCATCCTAACATCAATCCCGACTTCAAGATTGGAACCTTCGCCGCGGTCATCGTCGAGCCCATCATTCGCGAGCTCGCACCAGCGCTTCATCCTGCGCAAAGCCATTGTTCTGTTTAGCTTCCGAAAATCACCATTCACACTGGGTTCCCTGGTTGGTACGCTGGTCGCGAACGTTGGCGTCGAATCTTTCCCGACGTCGGAATTGATTCAACGTTGCGATGACCTTCTTTCCTTGGGCAGATGCATTCTCCTCCACCTGTCCACTGTAATAAAATTGCCAAGTGGTCCCGCACCTTGTTGGTAGAAGCCCCATGTTGTCGCCTGTCTGCTCCGGTCAGTTTCCCCGCTCTGACCTCCTCGTCTCCTGCTTTCGACACACTCTTCTGTAATGGCATTTTTTTCCAGGCTCTGCCGCAGTGTAAAGGTCTAGTGCAAACCACACTGATGTCGACCCACTAGATTATTTAAGACTAATAGCAGGTTTTCCGAGGGCATGGGCATGTGCATCCAGGGCGAAGTTGTTGATTGGTCTCAACTTGGCGAGATGGCAGCAACGATCCCTGTGAATGCACATGTCAAGTTGAGGTCACTTAACAGGCCACGGGCAGTCGATGAACTCACGGAGGCCCTGGACGGCTACAAAGCAGACATTACCGCCATCCAGGAGATGCGATGGGATGGGCCGGGCAAAAGGAAGATGAGAAACTGGACATCTACTACGGTAGTTGCTACAAAGAGGGAAGGCAGCGCTTATTTGGATGCGAATTCGTTGCTCGATGCAGACTTAGGCAAAAAGTCCTAGGTTTTGATTATATCAGCGAGCACCTCATTACAATGCGCATCAAGGCTAAATTCGGGAACATCAGCCTGATTTGCGCACACGCCCCGACGGAGGAGAAGGATGACGATAGCAAGGATGACTTCTATGATCTCCTAGAAAGAACATACGATCGATGCCCCAGCTATGACACCAAGATCGTTCTAGGAGATTTCAACGCACAGCTGGGCAAGGAAGAAATCTTTGCTAGAGTCATCGGAAAACGCAGCCTGCACTACAACACATCTGGAAACGGACTCAACATCCATAAGGGGACCTGGCGGTCTCCTGATCAATCAACCGTCAACCAGATTGATCACATTGCTATCGACGTTAGAGACTCTTCCAATATTCATGAGGTCCGAACGTTGCGAGGAGCCAACATCTACTCGGACCATTTCCTTGTTGTAGCCAAGTTAAGGATGAGAGAAGTACGGAGTCGAGAAAGAAGACTACGGCTTGACGTCGGAAAGCTAATATCGCAATCGACCGCTAGGAACTTTGCCGACTGAGTCTCCCTGAAACTCTCTGAAAGTTCGACGCTGCCGGCACAAACCATCGAAGAAGAATGGAGTCGTTGTTAAGAAGCCATCAAAGAAACTGCCACTGATGTGCTGGGTTTTACGACACCACCTAGAAGGAACCCATGGTTTGACGACGAGTGCAGGCAGGCAAATGCAGCCAAGCAGGAGGCCTACAAGGCAACGCTGCATCGAACAACGAGGGCAGTTCGTGAGCTCTACGAACAGAAGAGAAGGGAAGAGCAGCGGCTTCTCAGAATAAAAAAGAAAGAGCATGAGTAGCGCGCGGTCGAGGAAATGGAGAGGTGGTACGGCAGAAATGATGCCCGAACGTTTTACCAGCGGGTGAAACAACTATCCAAAGGGTACAAACATCGTACAGAAGCCTGTCGGAAGGAAGAGGGACAACTCGTAGTAGAGTCGCTAGACTAAGTCAGAACAGCGATGTCGAGACCACAGCCGACCAAAGCTGTTGGTGCAGACGGACTGCCTGCAGAACTCTTTAAGGCAGCTGGAGATGAGCTGGTAAGGTACATGCGTCAGCTCATCTGTAAGATTTGGTCAGTGGAAAGCATGTCCGACGAGTGCAATCTTAGTATCGTTTATTCACACTTTGGCAGGTCCTGGAAAAAACTCAAGAGATGCAGATCGACGCCAATCATCTTGATGTCAAGGCCGCATACGAGAGCGTTCATAGAGACGAGCTGTAAAAAGTCATGTCTAATTCTGACATTTCCGCCAAGCTCCTCAGGATGTGCACGATGACAATGGAGAACTCTTGGTGTTGCATCAAGTTCGGTAACGAACTCACCGAGGAGAAGAACCTCAACCAACTGGGCATGCAAAATGAGATGCAGCTGACGTAAGGATCGTGCCAGCTGGAAAGGCTTGTTGGCTGAGGCCTGGGTTCACGCCGGACTGTAGCGCCTTAAATGGAAGAAGATTAGGTCCCAACATCGTGTGAATGCCTGTCATTCTTTCCTTCGTCTGTTCGTTCTGCTTTCGCCCGTAGGACTTCGTGTCGTCACAATAGAGCTGTAATTGGAATTAGAGAGTTTCAGCCGCTTTTGGTGTGATTCGAACAGATCCGAGGTCCTAATTCTTCAACCCAGCCACCAATCGGAAATGCCGTCTTCAATCGTAATGTATACACTTGCCAATCGTTGCACAGTGGAATCTTTGACGCCAAGACGTGTCATAAGCCCGTTTGTTGTTACAACTCAAGAACACCAAGCATGCAGACTTCAATTAAAATACCGTGGCTATGCCAATCAACACATTTTAGAGCCCATGTTCAGGTGTCCAGCAAATACTAGCGTTTTATGCCACGCTTCGCGGTCAAATACCCCACTGCGCCCAACCCCATCCACCGCCCAACATTCCCATCCTCGTCACAATCACTCGCATTAAGTTTCCTCATAAATCAAGTGATCATACAATTCGAGATGACAGGACTTTCATAAAACTTAATCGATGCACCCAATTAGTCCTGCGAAAACCAACAGCCCCGGCAAAGTGCTCCGCGCCAATTTGTATTGCGAACGACAACAGAAAACAGAAACGAACAACTCAGCCTGCGTGTCAAGAGCATTTAACTTGTGGCCCACTTCAGCTGCTTTCGAAAAGAAAAAAAAAAGCACAACGGCCACAAGCCGCCCAGTGATCTCCACCGAAAAACCCGATCGATGGTAATGATCCTCTTAAATGGAGCCCATTCAACCACCAGAGTGGAACATGTTTAATTCCTTGTACCGCGGACGCGAAAACGCTGACATCTTGACAAGATGTGCTTCCTTCTTGTTCATTAGCATTTCTTTGTGCACGGACCGAATGCACTGAATTCCGACTTTCGTGCCCTGCGTCGCCCGGCATCTGCTGGAAGGCTGGACAGATTTTCGGACACTCGGCCAAGGGGGAGGCGGTTCGCTCTTGGAGTTCTTTTTTCTCCCCGCTCACCGAAGGGGAGTGAATATAAATCGATTTTTTAATCAGAACGTGATCAGATTGTGCGCAATTTAAGGCGCAATTAATGCGATTTCACTTGGAATTCGGTTCTGGATTTGAGACCGAGCTGGGACCTGCTGCGCGACGGGGTGACGTGCAACATCAAGAGGTGAAAGGCGTTGTTACCTGCTGTCGACGCTGGTCAAAAACTGAGCCTAGACTAGGGTTGTGTATTTTCAGGAAAAAACAAACACTCTTCACTTCGCTGGCGCGGGTGAAGCAGAGAGACCATTTATAAACGAAAAATTGTGGTCATCAGCAAACCCTTGCGGGATTTTCAACACAACCCACAATGGCATCATTACAAACGACGTGAACACCAGCTCTACGGAAATACTATCGAAACAGCTTACAGAGCTTATTCGGCTTTCAACACTTGTTAAAAGCACTAGTCCAAAGTGGTTTGATAAAGAACGTCTTAAAGCACGCTCAAAACCATTTGCACTCCTACGAGCGTTGCGATCCTCACAAAGCCATAACATACACAATTGGTATATCGAAGCTAGAACCTATTACAAGAACCTATGCCACCAGAAGAAAACCGACTTTATAAACCAGCAAGCATTAGCATTAGGTCCAACTCGAAACTCAAGGGAAGATCGCTAGAGAAATAAACGGATCAAACTATAACATCGGAGCAGGCGTATCTGCTGGTGACCTTGGTACACACTTTAAGTTTCGTTTGGCAAGTGCTGTGGATTTAACATTCTCCTACGCTGAGCCACTAACAGTTGATGAATTACTTGACGCTGTCATATCTACTGAAGAAATAAAGGATGTGATTTTCAGTGCTAAAAATGGGAAGACACCAGGTGAAGACGGAAAAAAGTGCAACACCTACCTTTCGGAGCAGTCTTCAAATTCTGTACAAAAAATCTTTACTGGAGCGGAAATTCAATCCTCTTTTAAAAAATCTGTAATTTTTCCAATTCATAAAAAAGGACCCATCGATATGGCAGAAAACTACAGAGGAATTTCTTTTATGAATTCCTCCTCATCTTGTGGCGCTACAGTCCGGGGTGAACCTGGGCCTCGGTCAACAACCCTCTCCAGCTAGCACGTTCTTTAGCCAGCCGCCTCCAATTTCGCAAGTTGGTTGAGGTCCTTCTCCACTTGAGTGCGCCATCGGGTTCGTGGTCGTCCTCTATTGCGTTGTCCCACTGGTTCGGAGTCGAAGACTCTTCGGGCTAGAGCAGTGTTGTCCATGCGCTCTACATAGCCTAGCCATCTTCGTTGAATCCGTAGACGCCTGACTAGACTCATGTCGCTGTACAGCCCGTAGAGTTCTTGGTTGAATCTCCTTCTCCAAGAACCTTCAGCGCAAACAGGAAACAAAGATTGAACGCAGAACTTTTCTCTGGAAGAGACCAAGTGCGTCTTCATCCGCTCTTGAGATAGCCCAAGCTTCCGCGCCATACAGCAGGACAGGGATGATCAAGGTCTTATACAACGTGAGCTTGGTCTTTCGCGAGAGGGCTCTACTACTCAATTGCCTCTTGAGCCCAAAGAAACAGCGGTTGGCAAGAGTTATTCTGCGTTTAATCTCGGTACTGATGTTGTTCGCACTATTTACTTGGGAGCCAAGGTAAACGAAGTCCTTGACTACCTCGAAGTTGTAGCTGCCTATGGTGACGATCTGACCGAGTCGTCGATGTTGGCTGTCATTTCTTGATGACAGCATATACTTTGTTTTGCCCTCATTCACCGCTAAACCCATTTTTGCCGCCTTCGTCTCAATACAAGCAAACGCTTCATTGACGGCTCGCCGAGTTCGGCCAATCACGTCAATATCGTCCGCGTATGCTAGCAGTTGAACGGACTTCTGGAAGATCGTGCCTCTAGTGTTGGCGTGTGAGTTATGCACGATCTTCTCCAGGACGATGTTGAAGAAGTCACATGACAGCGTGTCGCCCCAAAACCTTTTTTGACATTGAAGGCCTCGGGGAGTTCGTTACCGACCTTGATGGAGCAGCGAGGGTTCTCCATCGTCATCCTGCACAGTCGACGGGCTTGACAGGGATGTCAAAACTAGACATGGCGTTGTATAGCTCGTCTCTATGCACACTGTCATATGCGGCCTTAAAGTCGACAAATAGGTGGTGGGTGTCGATCTGCATCTCTTGGGTTTTTTCGAGCATCTGCCGTAATGTGAAAATTTGATCGATGGTGGACTTCCCAGGCCTGAAACCGCAGTGGTAGGGACCTATCAGGTTGTTGACGAATGGTTTCAGGCGTTCACACAAAACGGCAGAGAGTATCTTGAACGCGATGTTAAAGAGACCTATCCCCCGATAGTTGGCTCAGTCACAGGGGGCTCCTTTCTTGTGGACCAGACAAACGTCGCTGAGATTCCACTCGTCTGACATGCTTTCCACTGACCATATCCTACAGATGAGCTGGTGCATGCTCCCAACCAGATCATCTCCAGCTGCTTTAAACAGTTCCGCGGACAAACAGGTCCGCTCCAGCAGCTTTGTTCGACTTTAGTCTCCATATAGCTACCTTGACTTCGTCTAGATCGGGGGGACTCTTCTATCGTCGTCCATTGCGTGGAGTGGAACATTGGCGTAACAGTGTCTGAGAAATCTGCAATGTAGCGCATTGGCATTCACTTCGTACGTTATATTGAATCCATACACTTCTAGAAGCCGATCCCACGCTCTGAGATAAGTACTTTCCAGAGTGCGCATCCCAAAACGAATCTCTAGGTACTGACTCGTGAACTGAATGCATGCCACATCGGAAATACGAGTTGTAATAGAAGAAATTGCAACACGAGTGAATCGGTTCAATGAACCTTTTTTTTTGCGGTTGATCGTGATCGACTGTCCGCGAACGGACTGTGGCGCGGGTATTTATACCCGCGTGTATCAGATGCTACAACTCGGCCATCCTATGTCGCCCTCGAGATCGGAATCTTCTCCCTCGCTAGCGTCACCAGCAAATCCCTCTTCTGGGAGTTCACACCGGGGCTTAAGCTTGTCTGACTCCACGACGGTGTTGAACTTCGGTTGACTGCGTTGCATGTGCGGAAGGTCCTTCACTGGTTGTCGACTCCTCCCTGGCTGGTGAACCGCCTCGTAATCAAACTCTTGGAACTTAAGCCACCACCGTCCCACCCGAGGTATGATCTTGGCCTTTGCACTGGTTGCGACTATGGCTTCGCAATCTGTGACGACCTTTAAGTGCCCGCCCAGCAGATACACCCGGAAGCGATCCAAGCTTTCTACGATGGCAAGTACTTCGAGTTCGTACGACTGATACTTACTCTCGGCTCCGGACAGCTTTCGACTGTAGAAGGCCACTGGTCTCAGCGAGTTGTCGTCCTTTCCACGTTGCAACAGTATCCCGGAAAGCAGACCGACGATGCGTCTGTATGCACCTCGTGCGCACGCGATCGAACAGCGCCAGAACGGGGGGATGTGCCAGTGGGTACTTTATAATCATCGCTGACTGGGTACGTGTATTCGGTCCGCCCAAAACGTACAACTGCGTATGGTAATCTACTATAGACACGTTTGTGCCTGGACTGGCTGCAGCATGAATCTCGGAGGCATCAACAATTCAAACGCATTCAATAGACGTTTGAAATGTTCGTGGAAAGTTCGGAGTTCGAATGTTACGTTTGTGGCAGTCGCTTCAGGACGAAGTTCGAGATTTTGTCGGCTCCGGCTGCAGTCCTCGAATGATTCCCGCGATTTCTTCGGTCGTCGTGAAGTCGAGCCGGTATGTCGTCAGATGGGTTGGTTCCCTTAAAGTGGTGCAAATCGGTTCTCGCGTGTATCGACGCAGGTGTTGACTTGTGAAACAAATTCTGGAATATCAGGCGGAGATGGTTTGCAGTTGCCCTCGAAGTGGGTGGTGTGGTCAGTGCTTGTGGCAGCTTCTTCCTCTTACAGCTCTGATCTGCTGTTTGCTTGAAAGTGCCGGGCCCTGGCTGTATTCTCCGTAGCTTGTTCTCTAGTTGTTTCTTGTTGTGTATCCAAAGATGATTGCCACATCGCACGTCTTTCTGATTTATCCAATCGTTGGCGACATTCCGTTTTACTCCAGTGGGTAGCTCATGTCGGTGTTTGAGCCGATTGGGGAAAGGGATCATTTTTAATCGCCCCGCAGAAACAAGGAGGTAAACGGCTGCTAAGCAGACTGTAGGGACTCAATATGACAAGTTGTGCAAAGGGACGCACTTGATGTCGGAGAAAAAAACATTGTTCGGATGGAGCAGGAATTGCTTTACGCCAGACCTAAGTCAGTTTTCATCTTCAGCCAAGAAGATCATACACTACGTCACCCAGGAGAGCATCAACTAAGTTTTGGGTACACGGCGGAGTACACAGACATTTCTGACCAGGGGCTCTAATGCAAACGTCCTGTAGAGCGAGGCGGATAAGTGGTGCACGTCTTCGGTACTAGTGGCTAGTCATGTAACATGGGTGGCGCGACAGCCCGTAGAGGGCCAGGGCCAGCTTCCCAGCAACCACTCGCGTTGTGCGTGCTATTGTTCTCTCACGAGTGGAAGGGACCTACAGTTTTATGCCGATTCCGAACGGCCAAGTTTGAGAAGCTTTGTCTAGACAGGGAATACTCTTTGAGCATTGTCAGGGCCGTGAAAATTATGTTTGTCGCACAGAGCAGGAATCGAACCAACGACGTCGAGGTTGGGGTCGACGCACGTACCCACAACGCCAGGGGCTACTGATGTGGGATCGGAGCAACATTGAGACTCCGTGTGGATCCCATTCTTTGCGACCTTGCCCGTCGACCGATTGGGAGTCCAAAGGCAAGCCTCTCATAAAAACCAACTCACTTGAATCCCCTTTCTGTCAAATGCCCGCTGATGAGAGCCGCAGCCTTGTCTTGCGGCGTTTCCATCACCCAGGCCAATGCCGTGTTGTACTTCCTCCATTACCAGTATTCCCATTGTCTCCGATAAAAGTGCCCCTCGAAGCCCATGTTAATTCTAGTCCCCGCCCCTCCTTAAGGCTCTGTCTCAGCGTCGGCGTTAGACTAGCCCTTCTACGGAGAACTGCGAGGCAAATTAGCGCTATTCTCGCGCTCGCGCTCACGCACACGCACTAGATTCCTTTCAAATGCCTACACACCTGGCAGGGCATCAGCACACCGCACCAACCCGTTTGTTATTCAACCCCAGAGCCATTTGCAGCAGGTGTGTGGAGGAGCGGTCGCCATCCATCTGGAAATGCTGCCGCGGCCAAAACTCCACTCCGACGATATCACTCGATTGGTGGCACCACAAATGGAAATGCAATTAAAACGATATCTCGCGAACACATCTTCGCATTGGCATCTTCCTAATTCGAAAGTGGTATCTCGCCCGTTCGATCGTCGACTCTTGAGTGAGTTGCGCAATCGTTTCGATGCGCATCGGCTCGGGATGCGCGCTATGCGCTACGTCTCCATTTACATTCGTGCAACCTTTGCGCTCGAATGAAGTTGTCCGCGCGCGCAGGCCGTATTCCTTGTGCCCGCGCGCGCACATAAATCACGCGGACCTGCCCCAACAGCCGATGCGATGCGGTATCAAAACAAGCCTGTCATCGTCATCGGATGATGGTTTCATAAGTTCACCAGCCACGGCAGCCACTGCAGCAGCGCACATATCATTAGGCATGCGTTTGATTTGTTGCCAGAGTGCGCGCCGACCAGCGTGCGAATGATTTATTGCCCCCACCATCGGACTGATCCAGATCCATCGATCGATTGGGCCGGCTATCTGCGCGAGGTGATCGCGACACATGCACAGTTGTTTGTCATCTCAATTTCGCTCGGATCCCAAGGATACAGTCGCCCCGTTCGGTGCGTCATATTTCCACACGTTGATCGTTCCTCGGACAGGTGATCTTTCTGCGATCGATGGCGATCGCCATAATGGATGCTCGGCATCCGATGTGACTGGAGAGTCTGTCTGTCTCACTGTCCCATGCAATTGCCAAAGTTTCATGCAAAGTTGACATCAAAAGACGATCATCCATCGATCATTTTGCTAAAACGGGCGCAATGCGCTAGTATTTCACTCTGCGCTACTCGTGTTGTCATTCCAACGAGACCACGCACAAAATTACGCCAAAAAAAAGACCGACGACGCGATCGAGTGCGGATTGCGAGACTTTAGCGGGGTTCTGATATTGATCGCGGGGTGGTGTGCTGGGGCTAAGTGTTATTTATGTTATTGTTGTGGCATTTATGAGTTGAGGCGGTTTTTTCTCCTTCTTCTCTGCAATCCACCTTTGGACTGGATGCGATGGACGCTTTGCGCGCGTTGCCGTTGATTGAGTTAAGACGAGGCATTCGCTGGGTATCCTTGTCATTTGAGAGTGATTGTCAGAGGATGGAAAGAAGTGCCTCCCTGGGAGCGGCGACGGGGGAATCTCCGGTGGAGATGAATGTAGTTGAACTTTTGAAGTAAGTTGTGGCGGTTGGGTGGGAATGTTCGGTATGACTTTCTGTTCCGACGATGGAGATAATTTCGGTGCACGGATATGCATACGGAACACAAAGCTTGCAGGAACCATTTAACCTTGATGATAAGAGCGGCTAGGAGTATTTACTGCACAGAAAAGTTTAACTCCGTCCGATCATCTAGGTTTTCATGGAAGCAAGATAATGGACTCACGAAAACTTATAAGTCATTAAACGATGATGACATTGGAACTGACGCATATTTTCAATGCAGTAATCATGACGTCCAAACATGTCAGAGTAGCTCTAAAAGGGGGTGTACCAGGTCGCCGTTGGCTAATCTGATGATAAGCTCCTCCACCGCCATCCGTAAAGAAGATGAGCCTTGATACAGACTCATCCACTCTCTGGAAATTGACATCTGGTAGTAGAGTCGCAGTCGGTACTGAGAATCTGGAAAGATCATTTCTGCAGACTGTTAAACGGCGATGAGGACCAAAATACCGCTGTCAGGCAGTATGTTCCACTCAATCTGGACGAAGACAGACGCGAATACCGTCCCCCAGACTTAGACGAGGTCAAGGTAGCACTATCAAGACTGAAGTCTAACAAAGCTGCTGGAGCGGACGATTTGCCCGTTGAAATATTTACGGCAGCTGGAGATGATCTGGTTGGGCGCATGCACCAGCTCATCTGCAAGCTATGGTCTGAGGAATGCATGCCCGATGAGTGGAATCTCAGCGTCGTTTGTCCGGTCCACAAGAAGGGAGACCCCTTTGACTGCGCCAACTATTGAGGGATCAGTCTTCTTAACATCCCGTATAAGATCTTCTCTGCCGTTTGGTGTACCCGCCTGAAGCCGTTTATTAATAATCTGATCAGTGTGGCTTCAGGCCAGGAAAGTCCACAACAGACCAAATCTTCACACTACGGCAGATCCTCGAAAAAACCCAGGAGATGTAGATCGACACCCACCACCTATTTGTCGACTTTAAGGCCGCATATGACAGCGTGCATAGAGACGAGCTATACATCGCCACGTCTAGTTTTGACATTCCTGCCAAACTCGTCAGGCTGTGCAGGATGACGATGGAGAACTCTCGCTGCTCCATCAAGGTCGGTAACGAACTCACCGAGACCTTCAATGTCAAAAAAGGTTTTAGGCAAGGCGACGCGCTGTTATGTGATTTCTTTAACATCGTCCTGGAGAAGATCGTGCGAAACTCACACGCCAACACTAGAGGCACGATCTTCCAGAAGTCCGTTCAACTGCTAGCATACGCGGACGATATTGACGTGATTGGCCGAACTCAGCGAGCCGTCAAAGAGGCGTTTGCTAATATTATGACGGAAGCGGGTAAAATGGGTCTGGCGGTGAATAAGTTTCCGTAGCAACTGCCTTTCGCTGCTTTCCTAAGACTGAGCAACCGGAGAGCAGATGTTGGACATATTCCTATCCTTCCTGTGGGGCTTACATCCTTGCGACTAAGATCGATCCATGATGTTGATCTCTTTTTGCTTAGCGTGGACGGTACATAAAGTGTGCTTAACCGAGGTGTGGTCTCTCTTTTCCATGGATTCCAAGAGGTTCACTAAGGATATCTCACGAATGTTCTGTCTGCACAGCTCCACTATCTTCGCTGTCGTAATGTATGATGCTATGGGCCTTGATAGGATTGGGATTCCAACTTGTTGTGGTTCTGGAGATGAGTACGGTCAAAATTGCGAATTATGTTCTCACAATCATTTCGGGATCCTACCGGAAAAAGAGAGGTAATCAACCTCACTGTAGTACCTCTACGAAACCCTGCTCCATGCTTCCACACTTCCCGATCGCCCCCTTAGCCAGATCAAGGTGTCTTGCGCCTCGTGCCGAGGATCGACCATGGCAGCCACTTCGTCTTAAGAGGTGCAGCACTCGTTCTTAAGTGCCAGTGATTCTAGAGGCTTCGGTGTGAATGTGAAACTTACCTTCTGTGCTGCTGTCCAATATTTTAGTACGGCAGTGTGATTGTATGGTACATATATACCTCTCTGCCTCAGGGCCAATGAGTTCACGCTGCTACTGCAGAATAGTTCGAGTGGCCCACTCGTGTACTCGGGCAAGGGGTGTACTAATTGCGGTTTCCACCGATCTTTATTTTTTGACCGAATTGGACAAATCTATCATGCGTTCCAATGTCTTCAGTAAAAATGAAGAGGTGGGGCTCTGCTTGCCTGCCTCTTCCCAACTTTTTGGAACATACTCTAGCGTGAGACTATCAAGTCAACTGCTAGATGGCGCAGTTAATTGAGAGAATGCCCTTGGTAATAGGAGTCCCCGGTTCGAATCCCTCTGAAATAATAATAATAAGGGTGGCGCTACAGGCCGTAGGGGGCCAGAGCCTAGCTTCTCAGCAACCACTCGTGTTGTGAGTGCTATTGTTCTCACACGGATGGAAGGGACCTACAGTTTTATGCCGACTCCGAACGGCTTTGTTTGAGAAGCTTTTTCTAGACAGGAAATACTCTGTGAGCATTGTCAGTGACTCGAAAGAGGTGGGGCGTGAAAATTGTTTTCGTCGCACGGAGCAGGAATCGAACCTACGACGTCGAGGTTGGGGTCGACGCACATACCCACAACGCCACGGGCCACCACTGAAAGCAAGGATTAATATGCTCTTGTCTGATTTTCAGCCCATGTCCAGTCACCATTTGGGATCAAATTAAGGACAATGGACCACCAATGGTCCACGTGTGTTGGCAATTTTCGCTGGCAGCCCAATAACCTAATTTTACCGAGACTCTTAAGTTAACTGGTGGACAATTGACAGACTTCTTCTACCAAAGTTCGGATTCATACTTGGGACATACCTTCGGGCACAGACTCCAACCTCAGATCAAGCCAAAGTGGCCTTTACTCGACACTCGATATCGTAAACGCCTTGATCTTGAATTAATCACAGCTCAACTGGTCCTATATGAGAGGTCTCTCGCAGACTCCGAGCTCAAGGACATCAAAGAGTCTAGGGGCAAGGAACAAAGATAAAAGCCTGGCCTGAGACCATAGGGGGCACCCAGGCTCTTCCGAATTTTGAGGCTAACAGGGACTAGTTGATGTTCCAACAGCTTCTTAACAGGGGGAGAGTGACTGGGAATCAGAAAGTCCCCCGTCGAGTCGATGAAGGAGTCCTCTCGCACGGCGTACGAGAAGTCAGACAGACAGACCTCGTTCTTAAGCGACGTTATGATCGGGAACGTCCATCAGATCATCTGAAGAATTTAGAAAGACGCTGGTCCATCAACTGCAATATCAGCCTGCGCGCCGTCGCCTTCAGGAGTGCGATAAATTTCTTCTTATGGGGCTGCAGTCTGGGGTGAACCTGGCCCTCAGCCAACAAGCCTCTTTAGCTGGCACGATCCTTAGCCAGCTGCCTCCAATTTCGCACTCCAAGTTGGTCAACTTGAGTGCGTCATCGGCTTCGTGGTCGCCCTCTACTGCGTTGGCCCACTGGTTCGAAGACTCTTCGGAGCAGGCGCTCAACATGGCCTAGCCGATCACATTGTGATCGTTTTAAACCTCATTGATCGTGGCTTCCCGGCCCGGTAACTTGACTGCAGCCCAAACTTCGACCAAGAGAAGACCAACTAGATGTAAGTTGATGCGCACCACCTTCTTCCCGATTTCAGCATTCATCCCAACGAGTGATGGTCGATTTCGGGTCCGGTCGTGTCACATTACACACCATGCACGTGATGCAACGTGGCCTTCGGCGGGCAGATGTTAAAATGGAACGCACTCTGTCACTCCAATTAACGCAGATGACCTCGAAGTCGTATAGGTCGCGACCAGCGTGCCACGGCGTCTAAGGGAGCTGGCGGAATGAGGTGTTTGTGAAGTTATGATGTAGTGCAAGAATCACTGCGCTTCACACCAAATGGGACACAAATCACAGCCGAGGATCGCACGGAGCGTCGAATCTCGGCAAAATGAAATTCGAGTGGACTTTCAACGCATTCGGCAATGGGTGCTGCTTGAGTCTGTCCAAACAGCTGCGCTCGTGACTCGAAGGACCTCTCCCACTCCCCCCACAAACCACCCGGAAAGACAACCGATTTGCATGCATTACACATCCCTCGCATTCAGTCGATTTGGCCAATTTTCTGGCCGGAAATTCAATCCTCAATCCATTTCCTTGCTTAAAAGTAAATCACAAGCGCCCCATGCGTCGCCTCCCCCCACACCACGTCGCCCAATCCAGCGACAGTCACTCCATCATCAGCATCCATCGCACACAGTTGGACATCGGCTCATTGCCATTCTTGAACTTTTAGCCAAATTTGTAAACACATTGCACAACATGTCCAGGTCCGCTTGAATTATTCATATGCCACCGTTGGCCATCAATTGATATCGCTCGGGACGAAGCAGATCAGCCAAAAGTCACTTCACTCACTGTCAACTAGGACTCAACGGGCACACGGGCAGCCACAGCCAGTCAGCCAGCCAGTCGGCCAGACCACCACACCACCACACCAGACACCGACGACGGCTCCACGGCGGAATGTGTCTCTCGCTCGCTCGACGATAATCGCCCGGATCAACCTATCTCACTTCGCGAAGAGATAATTTCGCATTTCGCCCGGATAGATGGTTAGATTACCGATCGAACAGGCGTCCGCGGCGCGGTAGCGCTTGTGTCGGTCGATTGCCAGCTCCAGCGGCAGCCTCAGCGACCGTCGTCGTCGTCGTCGTCGATTGTCATGCAGCAGCCGTAGAGCAATTGCTGCGATTGATTGTCATCGAATATTGATGGTCCACCTATTGGCGCAAAGACTGTCTGTCGGCGCGGCCGATGATGGTAAATTAAAATGCCATATCGGACGGTTAAATTGTTGTTGTTGCTGCGCGCTCTTGGATTGGACTGTGGTTCGGTTCTGTTCGGATCCGAGTTGACAAATCAAAGGGGCAACGGTGACGGTGATGGTGATGGTGATGGCGATGGCGACGACGGCGCGGTGACCTGCCTGAGATTTGGACGACCGTTCGGGTGACCCTTTGACAGGTCGAAGCTTGACGGGAATGGATGGGGTTTTGGGAAAGTGGTCTTGTCGAGCGGTGGTGCTACGAGAGTTCATCCGCCAGCGGTACAGCAATTGCAATTGAGGACCACTTGAAGAAGGCCGTTTCGAGCAAAGTGATCGACAAAAAAGTCCACCTCCTCGATAGCAAGGTTCCAAGCGTAGAGACTTCGATTGACGGCATAGAAGCATCGGTCAACGTAATGCAGAAGGACCTCTGTTCTCTGAAAGTGACTGAACCAGTGATCGGCAGCGTCTTCACCGGCATACGTCGGAATAAGAGCCTTCAACATATTTCGGCTGCAGTGTCAAACATCACCATCGCCAGGGTACATCTGAGCGAAGAAAACAAGGCTACAGCATTGGTAGTGTCGCAGTGCTGCGGACGTGCTCCAGACGATTCCAGAGGATCTCCGGATGGACTCCAACGTATGCATGACCTCACTGCAACGCAGGTATGGAAGTGAGCACCGCATGCAAGTCTTCGAGGTGGCGTTGAAGGGCAGAAAACAACGCAACGGTGAGTCGCTTCAGGAGTATACTGCAGCGGTTGAGCGATTGGCGCATCTGGCGTACGCCGGATCAACTATGGTGCTCATCGAAAATACAAAAGGTGGATGCGTTTTAGGCGACGAAGCGAACAACTCTGTAGTCACCAAGGAGGGCCTTCCTGGAGACAGTTGTTGCTGCTTTGTCCTATGAAGTAGCGCGTGTAAGAGCTCGCAAAGTGAATGTGGAATCGGCACACTTTTAAGGGCTGTTGTTTCATCTGCTACGGTCGACGTCTGCAGGGAACGTCATATTCGTTACAGATCCTAGTCACCGGCACAAAACATCAAGAGACGACAGCCGGATGCAGCAGGATATGTGGTCAGGCAGCAGGCCGTCGTTAAACTAAAAGGTGTCAGTTCCGAGCTGTATAGACAAGCTCCCACAACGGATTGCCGAACGACCTCACTGTCGATGGCATCGTTGGAGGTAGAAGGTTAACGATGACATTGTCTACGGAAGCATCACATTCGATCATAAGGAGTGATCTAATGGAAGAAATGGAGCCGTTGCTCGGGATGCGGCTACATACCGCAAAGGGGGGGAGGATGCACCGAGGGTACTAAGCCAGTTGAGCACCGTGAAGTATAAAGTGCGGTTCTTGGCAGCGGACTTAATGATCGGGACTGGCATTGCTTTGGACCTTGGGCGGAGAGTTCGGAAGTGCAAGAGCTCTGAGAGTCGGTGAGAGACAGTCCTCGAGGATCAACCAAGTAGTTGCGGGAAATGACGTCAATTTGGGCAGAGATGGATGGCGATTGAGGGGCATGTTGTTCACCAGCTGAGCACGTAGTCACCGGAAGAAGGCTCATTCAAACCAACGATGAAAAGTTAGAACCGCAAACAGTCATCAACGTGGGAAAAGAAACGCAGAGAATCAGGCAAGGCCAAGTAATCGGACATGAACTACGCGTCTCAGCCAAAACAAGACGTGGAGCCAGCAGCGGACAACAGCGTGAATACATTCATTGCCGAATGTAAGAAAAGCCTATCATCGCAGCAGGCGCAAAAGGTGAAAGAGCTGTTGACAAAATATAGCTCAAAGACTACAAGCATAGTCAAGCATTGACATCCGACAAGCACCAAGGAGAGAACCAGTTTCCAAGAGGGACGAGCTTACCGAGCTAGTGGAGGAGATGCAACGGAATAACGTTATTGAGCCATCGACAAGTCCATGGAGGTCGCCAGTGGTATTAGCCAAGAAAACAGACGGCAGCACGAAATCCTATGGGAAGCTGAACGAGGTAACAAAGGCAAAAAGATAAGGTACTGCCAAGAATAGACAGTACCTTGGACACATTGCCAGGAGCAAAGTGGTTCTCTACAATAGACCTCCAAAGTGGCTGTTGGCGAGTGGAAATCGACAAAAACGACCGGGAAAAGACAGCAGAATGCAATTTAAGAAGCCTTCTGTACTGCAAGAATTGCAGAAGCAATTTAGTAATGCCACTTGGACTGTGCAATGCCTCAGCGACATTCGAGCGGCTAATGGAGCATGTACTCAGAGGATTGCACTGGAAGACCTGCTATACCTCGTCATTAGTAAGGACTTCACCGACCATCTGAAGAACCTGAAGGAGGTATTCCAACGCATTACTGGAGCTGGACTTAAGCTGAGTACGAAGAAGTGTTCGCTGTTGAAGAAGGAAGTTAACTATCTTGGCCACCAGATTATCAGAAAAGGCATACGCACCGACGAGCAAAAGATGACGGCAGTTAAAGATTGACCGAGACCTACAAGTATGGAACTTCTTGGGACTGTACACCCGTTACCGCTGTTTTGTACGAGTTGCCGAGGAAAAATCAGCAGTTTGTGTGGAAGGAGCAGTAGGAGACAGCGTTCCAGGCGTTGAAGAAGCTCCTCTGTTCCGCACCAATCCTCGCCTATCCAGTATTCGGCAACACATTTGTACTGAACAGGAATGCAAGCGCTTACGGTATGGGCGGTGTCCTCAGCCAAGTAATTGGTCGCGAGGGAAAGGTACACAAAGGCAACGAGAAGTGAGCTTCTGGCTGTGGTGAAAAGTGGAAGACACTTCCACAAGTATATGTCTGGCCAACACTTCCATCTAAGAATGCATCATGCTGTGCTACGTTGGTTGCTCCAGTTTAAGAATCCCAAAGGACAACAAGCTCAATGGATAGAAAGACTGCAGAGCTACCACTTTGACATAGAACATAGAAAAGCAGGATCACATGGCAATGCAGATGCACTATAGCGACGCCTTTTCAAGGTTGAGCGCAAACATTGCACTAGGACAGGAGAAAGGGAAGACATTGTCGCTGTACGATAGCGAGCGTCTTACCGGAGGAACAGTGATGGTCGCTGGAACAGATTTGTAAGGAGCAAATTAATGATCCGGCTAGCAGATGGCGTAACTTGTATTATATTCCATTGGAACATGCGTTGGAATGCTACTGTCATTGTACGTCATTTGAGTATATGCCATTCATTTGGAGGGAAAGCAACAATAATTTGTCTCGCTCAAATATGTCGAGCTTTGGGCATGAAAAAGTGTTTTTGTGGGGACTTTAATACGAAGAAACCCGCTGCCGAAAGTCATCGTATTTTGGTGGGAGTTTATGGTGAACATGCGCATGTGCCAAAAGTGCTTTGCACGATTTAAATGTGATGATTTTGGCTTGGACGACGATGAACGTCCTGGGCAGGCAAGTCAAGTTTTGAAGGTGAAGATCTGGAGCCATTACTCTATGAAGATTGTTGCCAAACACTAGAAGTGCTCGCAGAATCTTTTTGGGTGTCACTCAAGCAGTCGTTTCAAAAGCAGCTAGATGCACTCAAAAGCAAGGTAATTGGGTTCCACATGAGCTCAAGCCGAGAGACGTCCAAAGGCGGTCTTGCTTGTCCGAAATGCTGCTGGTACGGCATTAAAGGTTGTGGTGTAAAATGGATCCATTACGACAACTCCAAGCGCAACAAATCATATGTGATTCCTGGCCACCCAGTCGAATCAACGGCAAAGACGAATATCCATGGCGCGAAGGCAATGCTCTGTATTTGGTGCGATCAGAAGGGTGTGCTGTATAAACCGGGTGAAACCATCAATGGACAACGCTACCGAACCCAATTAATCCGTTTGAAGAGAGCAGTAGCCGAATAACGACCGGAATATGCGACCAGACACGAGGAAATAATTGTGCATCGTGACAACGCTCGGCCCCACGTTGCTGTTAAGATTAGGAACTATTTGGAAAACTGGCCCAATGGCCCCGACCTTGACCCGTCCAACAATCATTTGTTATGATCAATGCAGCACGGCTCACATCAGAACAGAATATCAAAAATTGGCTTGATTCATTCTTGACTGCCAAGCGGGCGCATCTCTTTTGGGATGTACCCACAAAGTTCTAGAAAGATGGGAAAAAGTTGTCTGTGCTTCAAGTAAGAGTGTGCTAAGTGCCACACAGTCAACTTCACAAACAATCAACGTACCAATTGGTCCCTGCGATCTTTTGCTGCAATCGTCAATAACCGATGCATGGGAACCCAACATATTCCTTATGTCGAGACAATGTTGCTCGACAAAAATGTGTCGGAAGGTTTCCCACTAAAAACCAAGGTTGTGGGTTTATAATCGAAGAACCGAAACCAACTGGAGCAGTTGATCGAAATCACGTGGAATCACGGAATGTTTGCCTTTTGTTCAAGTTCCTACAAGTCCTTATCAGCTTGGCTTCTGGACGGGGAAGTCGACATCAGGCCTTGACTCATTCTTGGCTGCCAATGGGAAAATGTCCTAGCTGAGAGAACATGGCCGCAGAAAGTCCCGTCGCCAAGGCATGTTGGGCACAGTGGCGAAAGATGAAGAATGGTTGCTTGCATCGCTATTGGGAATATGAGGACGGCCAAGCAACACGAAAATTGATTGTGGTTCCGAGGAGCAGAATACATGAAATTTTTGAGGAATTTCACAACGGATCAAGTGGAGGACATCTAGGCATCACAAGGACTGTTGAGAAAATTAAGCCAAGGTTCAACTGGGCTTGATGCCAGCAGTCAGCAATGGAATGGATTCAGGCATGTGACACTTAGACGAATTCAAGAAGCCGTGGGAAGATGCATCAGTACATCGTTGGAGCACCATGCGCAAGGGTTGCAGTGGATGTAGCAGGTTCCTTTCCCACCAGCGAACGTACGTCCTGGCAGTAGTCGACTATTTCAGAGAGTGGCCGGAGGTATACGCCATACCGACTCAGGGAGCATCCCGCAATTGGAAACGCCGTTTTTGTGTTCCTATTGGAGCTGCACATGCACGAGGGCAGACATTTTGAGTCAAGGAAGTGTCTCAGACCTAAGGCGTACATAAGGCGTACATCAGCGTTCCATCTACAGTCGGACGCTATGTGAAGAGGTTCAAGCGGGCACTTGGGCAGTATTTAAGGGAAGTGCTCGCGAAACTGAAACGAACAATCATCCTTATGGCATACCGATCGGCTATCCCCGGCACGACATCAACATCAGCACTCGAAGGCAATGTCAATCGTATCGCATTTAATTCTCATAGCAGACCAGAGGCTTGGCACTTCGCCAACGGAAGAAGAGTTGTGAGTGTCTGGACCAGAGACACAGCTTCGCGTGTCGTTGCACTCAAAGTGCATCAAGCAAACGTCCTTAATCCGATTCCCCACATCAACACACCCCTCCAGCAGCCACCGCCAGAGACGGCTAATCCTCACGGAAGCCATTAGAGTACGAAACGCATTCCTCGAGAGAAACCCCGCAATTGGAAAACCGAAAATTCAAGAAATCACCACTCCACGCCACGGCGCTCCTAATGACGGCGGCGCATCCCACGGGCGGCCATCATTCCGAAACCGAATCATTTGTAATATAGAAAAATCTAGAGGCCTTATGCGAAACACTATTTCACGCGGCGCCCCTTCTGCGCTCGCTCGCTTGCTCCCGGTGTGTAATTAAAATGAAATCATCCAAGTCATCTTGGCGCTCAATCGAGCCACAAAGCCACGGCCCATCGCCGGCCACATTCCGCAGGCCTTTCTCACCTTTCTCGCCGGCCACGTCGCGGCGCGGCATAGTCTTAGCCCGACGCGGCGGCAACACTTGTGATTACCCGCGAAGCAGCCGAAGGCTCTGCGCGCCAGTCCAGTCCGAAACATCAATAAAGGCCACAAAGATGTGCAAAAATTATTACAATTACACAATTGGCATTACGGCGGCCCGGCGCGTATCGCGTAACTGCCTCGTCGACTTGTGCTCGAGATTATCATCACTCTCCGCAATCATCACACCAGTTGGCAGCTGGCCAAGGCATGCCCGTCATCAGCAGCAGCCGCCGCAGCAGGGAGCACCTAGTGGCGGGCACATTCAAAATGTTCAAATTTGAATGCCGACGAAGGCCCTGCGGGCCGCCGCGCTGCCACTCTGCCCACCCCTTCTCACAGCCGCGCAGCGATAATAGTCATGGCTTTTCATTAGCAACTATGAGCGGCAATTAAATTTTTACGAAGTTCCACGGTAAATAGAGCAACCGGAGGAGGCTCTTGTCATAATTACCAACTACTGTGCACTTGCTAATCCATCTGGGGGCGGCCGATGGCGGGGAACGGCCAACTGCCAACTGCCAACGGCCAACGGGCGCTGTCCTGGCCGACTGATCTGTGTGTAATTTTGTTGATGAGGCGGATGGGTAATCACGCTGGATTGGCACCGGGTTAGTGATCATGATGGTGCACATATCTGCGGGAGGCGGGCGCACACGCAGTGATGTGATGGAAATGATCTGACAGGGGAGATGCTTTTGAGATCAATTCTTTGATCGATGCGGGCAGGGATTTGGGGCGTATCGCTTGCAAAAGGCCGGACCCTGTCCGGCGATTGGGATCGACATTCTGTGGCCTTCTTGTCATGAGGATCGCCGTTGGCCGTCGGTCGTCGGCCGTTGGGTGGCGCAACTAACGAGGGATCGAGTGAGTGGTTGTCTCATTGGCAGCTTCACGTGAAGTCTGACAACTGGACATGGGATCAGCGGCGGGTGATCGTTAGGGCAGGTCTGCCCGTGATCATCATCTGATCGTGCAAATGGGTGCAAATCATTTCTACCTGAAGTAATGTGAATTGTTGCCGGGCAGGGGGGCGTGCGTGTGTAAGCGACTTGTTTTGCGGGTCAGATGATCAAGTCTGGGTGATCAGAATTAGGAAGTCGATCACTTGGCATTTTTTCTAAGAGGTCGTTTTAGTGCTTTGCTCCCTCGTTAAAGTGAAGGGGAATCAAGAAGGTCTGTGTCAACCGTCTATACTCACCTCGAACTAGGAGTGTCCCAGCAAACCAAGGAAATCACCAAAAACTCCAATATTAAACTGGAGCATGTAGGGGATCGATGACAGATCGCACAGTCTCCGACCTTATCGTTAATGAGGGAATGCTGCAGCAGTCAAGACAACGTGTACATTGCTGTATTGCTGCTGTAGATAAGGACTTACAAATAGATGTAAGTAGTTGGATGATAAGAAGTGGTAGTAGAGTCGATACTGAGAATCTGGAAAGACCACTTCTGTTGATTGTTAAACGGCGATGAGGACCAAAATACCGCTGTCAGGTAGAATGTTCCACTCAATCTGGACGAAGACAGACGCGAATTCCGTCCTCCAGACTTAGGCGAGGTCAAGGTAGCAAAATCAAGAGTGAAATATAACAAAGCTGCTGGAGCGGACGATTTGCCCGCTGAAATATTTAAGGCAGCTGGAGATGGTAGGGCGCATGCACCAGTTCATGTGTAAAATATGGTCTGACAAGTGGAATCTTAATATCGATCCCCAAGAAAGGAGACCCCATTGACTGCGCCAACTAAGGATGGATCAGCCTCCTCAACATCGCGTATAAGATCTACTCCGCCGTTTTGTGTGAGCGCCTGAAAGCATTCCCCAACAACATGATAGGTCCCTATCAGTGCGGTTTCAGGCCTGGGAAGGACATTACGGCAGATCTTGGAAAAAACTCAAAAAATGCAGATCGACACCCACCACCTATTTGTCGACTTTAAGGCCGCATACGACAACGTGCATAGAGACGAGCTATACAACGCCATGTCTGCTTCTGACATTCCTTCCAAGCTCGTCAGGCTGTGCAGGATGACGATGGAGAACTCTCGCTGCTCCATCAAGGTCGGTAACGAACTCACCGAGACCTTCAATGTCAAGAAAGATTTTAGGCAAGGCGACGCGCTGTCATGTGACTTCTTCAACATCGTCCTGGAGAAGATCTGGAACGATCTTCCAGAAGTCCGTTTAACTGCTAGCATACGCCGACGATATTGACGTGATTGAAAAAACTCAGCGAGCCGTCAATGAGTCGTTTGATAATATTACGACGGAAGCGGCTAAAACCTAAAATGAGCGTATAAGGGCAAAACGAAGTTTATGTTGTCCTCAAAAAAGGAAATAATACAACATCGACGACTCGGACAGAACGTCACCAAAGACAGCTACAACTTCGAGGTGGTAAGGGACTCCATCCACCCTGGCTCCCAAGTTAATGGTACGAACAACATCAGTACAGAGATTAAACGCAGAATGACCCTCGCCAACCACTGTTTCTTTGGGCTCAAGAGGCAATGGAGTAGTAGTACGAAGACGCGACTTAAGTTCCAAACTCGGGATCATTAAAAAATACAATTTTATAATTTTATTTCCATGACCATTCTAATAATTAAGGAAAAGCATTTAAAGACTCACAAGGCACACACCGCAAATACCGAGATGAGTTTGAAAGAGCAAGTTTTAGATAAGGGATCAGTGAGGGATTTCCTAGCATCTCCTGATTACGCAGTTGCGACTGGATCCAGTGCAGAAAAAAATTAAGAAAACATTTACGGACCCCAACAACAAATTCCATTCCTTAAGAGATGACAATGAAGAAGAAGAGCTACCACCGCAGATGGCGAGGAAACATCTGTAGCAACTCCAGTACGGCAACGAAAGATCGAACATCATCCTGTTACCAGGTGCAGGCAAACGCAAGACAAACTCTTCAGCTTCAGCTGGCAATCAAGCGCCGTGGTGCCCGCCGATATTTGTGAGAAATATTTCAACAAGAAACCTGATGAAGTACTTAAATGACACTAAAATAAGCACAGAAGAAACAATTTTCAAAAAGACAGGATACAACAGATATAAAATTATGGCAAGGGCCGTTGAATTGCATGCGCACCTCTTGAAACTCTTCAAAGAGCAGAGGTCTGAAGCCTTCTCTTTCACGCCGAAACAACTAAGGAGGTTTTATGTAGGTTGGACCCATCGATGGAGGCCTTGGTTAAAGACTTTGAGACAGCATGGTCTGAGAGGACGGGAAAATCTTCACAACTGTATTTATGCTCAGTGGAGGGTAAGGAAGAGCTTGTAAAATTTAAGCAGATAAGGTACCTCTTTAAACACGAAGTTGGTCTTAGCATTCACACTGAACTGACTTTTGCGCAGAAATTCGCCAGATTCACCTGTGCAATCAGAAATTATGGGAATTGGGATTACATGATGTACAAATAATAAAGTTCGTGTGTAATGCCAGTGCTTGGGGTCGATGTGCTTGATGTCCATGGGAAGTATCAGGTTTCGGCGGTGAGGGCAGGTTATTGATGGTCATTGTGGGTCACTGGGCGGATGTAACTCGCGCTTGGTCTCTTCTAGGGAAAAGTTCTGCGTTTTAACGTTGGTCCTCTTTGCGTTGGATGTTTCTGGAAAAGAAGAGTCAACCAATATCTGCACGAGCTGTACAGCGACATGAGTTTAGTCTGGCGTCTACTGATTCAAAGCCTAAGTTGCGAGGGCTGCTCCAGCCCAGAGAGTCTTCAACTCCGAAATAGTGATGGACGCATTCGAATGATATATCGAGTGATACTCGATTATTACAACATCTCGAGAAAATCTCGATTCTCAATCAACCACACGAATGACGACTAATCTCTCGAGTGACGACTAATCATTCGAAAGACTTACTTACTTACTTATCAGGCAGACGAACCATGAAGGGTCTGAGCCTAAGCAATTGCTGCCTTCCATCGGTGACGGTCCTGGACACGCTGCTTCCAGTCATCAGGGTCAAGCTGTCTTGCATCCGCGATGACTTGGTCTTTGTACCGGAGGTTCGGTCTTCCTCTCCTTCTCGAACCAGGAGGCTCGGATTGGAAGACCCTCTTTGCTGGAGCGTTGTTGTCCATTCGCTCGATGTGGCCGAGCCAGTGTAGTCGACGGATTATCGCCTTCCGGACTACATCCACATCCTTGTACAGCTCGTAGAGTTCGCGGTTGTGTCTTCTCCTCCATTCGTCTTCCTCGCAGACGGGACCATATATCCGATGTAGAATTTTTCTTTTGAAGGCATGAGCAACTAGCTCTGCAGTCTTGCTAAGTGTCCAGCTTTCGGCTCCATAAAGCAGGACTGGCAGGATAAGGGTTTTGTAGAGCATGACTTCGGAGCTTCTAGTTGGGAGTTTCGATCCCAGTTGTTTTGACAGACCGAAGTAGCCTCGGTTGCCATAGGCGATTCTACGTCGGATCTCCACTACGAAGTCATTCGTGGAGTTTACATTTGCCCCGAGGTAGACAAACTCCTTTACTACCTCCAAGCTGTCGATTGTGACGTTTTGGCCTAGGTGGTGTGCGGCGGATCGTTGTTTGCTCGACAGCATATATTTTGTTTTGTCCCCGTTGACCTTAAGACCAGCTCGTTTCGCCTGTTCCTCAATTGCCGTGAAAGCTTCCACGATGGCACGTTGGGACCGCGCGACAATGTCGATGTCATCCGCTTATCCCAACAGCTGGACTGACTTGTAGAAGATAGTGCCTTCCGTGTTGACTTTTGCCCGCCGCACGATCTTCTCCAGTACCAAATTGAAGAAATCACACGACAGCGCATCTCCTTGCCGGAATCCGGTGCAGGTTTCGAACGGTTCAGAGGTTTTTGAACCGAACTGCACGGTGCATCGCGTATGTGTTAGCGTGGTGCGACACAACCGGATCAGTTTTCCCGGGATCCCGAATTCGGCGATCGCTTCGAATAGCTCCCTGCGATGAATGCTGTCGTATGCAGCTTTATAATCGATGAACAGATGGTGAGTATCGATTTGAAACCCGCTGGTCTTCTCCAGAATCTGCCTTAGTGTGAAGATTTGGTCTGTAGTCGATTTGCCGGGCAGGAAGCCGCACTGGTACGTGCCGATTAGTGCGGTGCAAAACGGCTTTAGACGTTCACACAGTACGCTGGATAGGATCTTGTAGGTGATGTTGGGCAGGCATATGACTCAGTAATTGTTGCAAGAGGTAGGATCGCCTTTTTGGTGGATGGGGCATATGGAGCTGATATTCCAGTCGTCGGGCAGGCTTTCATCTTCCCAAATTCGCCAAATGATTTGGTGCGTGCTCCCTACCAGTACATTGCCACCAGCTTTGAAAAGCTCCGACGGTAAGCCATCTGAGCCTGCGGCTTTGTTGTTCTTCAGTCTTTTAATGGCTGTACCGACTTCTTCAAATTTGGGTGGGAGGACCACTTCGTCGACAGGAGTTGGGTTTTCCTGGTTCCCTATCACTCTCTCCTGGTCAGGCCCGCTAAGCAGCTGTTGGAAGAAGAGAAATAGTACTGGACCCATAATGCGGTACATCCGATGTTACCAGAGCTTGAAAACGATCAATCTTTTCCATTGCTTTTAAATATTTCGAAAACAACTCAAATATTTTTGAGTGAATTCCTTGTTCAAAGGCAAAGTGTGATGTACCACACTTTATAAAGCTGTTTTTAGAAACC
>OU744318.1:64560512-64587017 GCA_916610145.1 Eristalis arbustorum | reverse complement strand
ATACGCCGACGATATTGACGTGATTGGCCGAACTCGGCGAGCCGTCAATGAAGCGTTTGCTTGTATTGAGACGGAGGCGGCAAAAATGGGTTTAGCGGTGAATGAGGGCGAAACAAAGTATATGCTGTCATCAAGAAAAGACACACAACATCGACGACTCGGCCAGAACGTCACCACAGGCAGCTGCAACTTCGTGGTGGTAAGGGACTTCATCTACCTTGGCTCCCAAGTTAACGGTACGAACAACATCAGTACCGAGATAAAACGCAGAATAACTCTTGCCAACCGCAGTTTCTTTGGGCTCAAGGGGCAATCGAGTAGTAGATCCCTCTCTCGAACGACCACGCTAACATTATATGAGACCCTGATCATCCCTGTCCTAAGGTGATGCCTGGACTATCTTAAGAGCGGATGAAGATACACTTGGTCTCTTCGAGAGAAAAGTTCAATCATTTGTCCTGTTTGCGTTGAAGGTTTCTGGAGAAGACGACTCAAGCACGAACTGTACGGGCTGTATAGCGACATGAGTCTATTCAACGCCTAAGATGGCTGCTCCAGCGACTCCAAGCCAGTGGGACAACGCAATAGAGGACGACCACGAAGTCGATGGCGCACATAAGTGGAGAAGGACCCCAACTAACTTGGAGTGCGAAATTGGAGGCAGCTGGTTAAGGATCGTGCCAGCTGGAGAGGCTCATTAGCTAAGGCCCACGTTCACCCCAGACTGTAGCACCATAAGAAGAAGAAGAAACTTAGGGCTTGCCTATAAGAACTCGAAGGGCTAAGCTCACTTCGAACCAAAGGAAAAGTTGTGAAGGCGTTGATTGCAACTTGGTCCCCCAGTACGCGACACAGAAGCAAATGTAAGCACGCGGGTATAGGGTTTAGGTGATAAAAAAATCAATGCAAGCACCTTGCCGACTTCGCCTCTACACTGAAGTCACAGAATACAAGCCCGACTTGGAAGCCAGAAGCGGACACATGACTTATGCTCGGCACATGATCCAACCGGGGTCTAAGTGCAACATGGTGTTGCTGAGCTCGACTTAAGCAGCAACTGGTATCCCCGTGAAAAAGTCCTCCCTTCGTCTTCAAAAAGCTTGCACAAAGCAGCTCCACCTCGGCGAATCCACTCGCAGTGCCTTGGTCCCCCTCCTGAGGCAAGCCATAAAAAACCCCAACAAAGTTGAAATGATGACGCATTTAATGTCGCTCCCATCCCCGGGGGATAATCCGAATCCCATTCTCTCGCACTTCCAGTCGAAAGAATGTCCGCGGCTCTGCGCCTTAATCCGCGCCAATATCGTCTCGACTAATCCGACAAAGGCCTTAAAATTTTGAAATACTGCCCCGCAATAAAAGCGCACCGCTCCAACTGCCACTCAGGCGATATATCTTCGACTTTATCAGTCGCACATGCAAATGCACGACAGCCCCGCTCCGCGCACGTCGCTGTTGCACAACTTACGTTTAACAAATAGTGCAATCGCTACACGCTTGTGTTAACCTAATTACCTTTGCGTAACGACCCCACTCGCAGGGGCAGTTAAAATGGTGATCTCTCTAACGCCGGCCGGCTACTGGGGGCCAGCCTCTTCTCCCGGACGGCCGTGTTACACTTGTGCGGATACACATGCGCGCGCGCAGGTCTGTCTCCCCCCATTCGGTGCCCGCGTCGCCGGTAGCATGTGAGCGGACGGCAGTCGGCAGTGTAAGTGTTCGTGATTACCCGCATTGCCGTGGAAATGGTATCGCGCGGAGAGAGAAGAATTGAATGCGCATTACATGCCACATTTAATGGAATCGTCTAATTGCCGGCTCAAATGCAAATCTCATGTTAAATCACACGCTTCCGTGGATCAAGTGAGCGAGTGAGTGAGTGAGCCTAGAGCAGCGGCCGAAGTACCAGCAGCAGCGGCGCGTCGTGGCGGTGGCAACAGTTCAAGAAGGAGAATCGGCTCCTGCTTCTGTTGTGATTGCTCGGCCGGGACTAATGTCGGTGTGTGGTGTGTATGACGGTGCCGGTACCCGGTACCTCGGCCGGTGCCACACGTTGTTGCTGGATTTAATTTCCATCCATTTGGTGGGTTATAAGTGGCATCTAGCTTTCTACTTGCTGCCCCTCCTCCGTTGCCGGGGCTCTTGTGGGTATGTAATTGTCGCTTGTGCTTCTAATGGCTTCAAGTGAGAACGTGCAGTTGGCCCCCAGCACTGGACATTAGTTGCGAGCAAAGTAGTGTAATTTGCCTCGGCAATTACTTCAGTCTTTTGTGATAATTAAATGAAAACATTGCAACGGCTTAATGGATTGGTGCGGCTGCCACGAGAGAGAAGACAGCCACAAGTGGAAAGTGCACACTTTTAGGGAGTGTCCGCTGAGGTTCGCTTGTCAACTCTTTTGTTTTTCCTTGGCTTAGGCGAGGGTGGACGCCGAAGGACTTGACGGATGACGCTGGAGTCGACAAGGGGATTGAGAGACAGTCTCAGTCAGGATTTCCCAATCGGCGGTGACTTATGCGCGTTCACATGCCCCACCACCGGTGACTGAATTCCTCTCGACGGCCAACATGTGTTTCCCAGCCTTCCACCACAAGCGCGCCTCTCCGCTGTCAGTGTTGGGCGGCCGAAGACGTAATTAACGCCCGAATTATGCCACCTCGTCGGCGAGGGTATTCATTTTCGCGTTCGCGTACATCCCACCAGCACCAGCGCGCAGCATCGCCGCGGAAAAGTGAGTCTGCCCGAGTGAGCCAATTTCTGCTCGACTGAGGCATGGAATTAAAGTGGCCGCCATAGAGCCGGAGATAGGCACTCGGTGTCGGGCTCCGCGGAGGTGGCCCACCAATCGATTTAGTTCTGCATGGGTGTTTATTGCTTTTTCATTACACGGTAATGCGTTTGTGATGAGCGGGCGCTGGCGGTGGCCGTGCTCGCCCATCGCGCTCCGATCGGCGTGTGTGTCGTAATCGACCGGCCCAGGGACTTTCACTGAACATTTTGCATCTAACCAGGTGCTTGATGGATGGTGACGTGACGGGTGAGTGGTGACTGCTCGGATTAGTTGGTATTTCACACGCTTTCACATCAGAGTCAGAGCGGATGCGGAATCGATATCGTGGCGGCGGGTGAAGTGGGCTAATTGCCACTGTGGAGCTCATTGCAGGCGCGCCCTCTTCCTGTGTGTTGCGGGCGACAGGAGATGAGTCGTGTTGCTTCTCAAGCTCGAGCACTTTCCCAAGCTCCATCCCGAATTCCTTTGCAACTTCCACCGCCGTCAGCCCCCCTTGCAGGCACCCACCGACAGTATGTGACGCACCTAACCACACGGAGCAACGGCGCGGCGTCGACTCCGATTTAGATGGATTGCTGCAATCAAACAATTCGACAGACGGGTTTCCCTCGTGTGATAGATGCACTGACCGCGCCGAGCCATCAGAATGAAGAAAAAGCCAGCCACACAAGGTATGCCGAGCCAGACCAAGACCAAGACCGGCAGACAGAGCGTGTGCGAGCGAACAAGAGACCCCATCAGCGGACGAGGAGGAGTTTCTTCATTTATTGGCATCGCATTGCACGGCCGGCCTCACCTCGTCGTGGCATGCAAATACCGTGTTGTACGCAATCGGCCGGTGCCCGGGCCGAGTGGTATCATCTTCCCTGCCGACGCGTCGCCGGGGTATGCGCACCCAAAGGTGGCCAGCCGGGTCACCGCAGGCACTGTGTGCCGGACCCCGGCACACATTTGTCTATGTATCTCATAGTGCACACGGCATGCATTCCACTCTAACGGAAAGCCATACATCAGTTTGATCGGTCCGCTGAGGCGGCGGCGGTGGCGGTGGCGGTGGCCGAGGAGAAGAGACGGCCGGGCCAGCCATTGGTGGTCGTAATCAAATTTTGCATTAGTCAAGATGATTTGCTTTTTGGCGCTAATACATCGTCGTTAGTGTTCATCATCCACCTGTCTCGGGTATCTTGAGAAATTTAAAGTGGAATAGCTGGAGATGGAGTTGAAAGGTCAAAGCAATTACTCAAGAGAGCGAGGCTTACGCAAGTGGACCTGGTGCGGCTGGAGCCGGCTCTGGCTCGGTCTGGTGTGTGCCCTCCGGCGAGGAGGTGGTCCAATTAATTTCCCCGAGCGTAGGCAATTGGCTGACAATCAGCGAGTCACCGAGGCGATGATGAAATCGTTTGATGGGGCGGGACTCAGGAGCAGGGCGCGCGCTTGGGCGGAGACGCGGTTCGAGTGGGGCCCCGGCGTGATTGATGGTCTGCAAGGCCTGCGTGCTGCGCGATGGATGACTGCAGGCCGCCTGGCGATGGTCGCGTAAATAGTGTCAAGGCGAGATTGGCGGCGTGACACGGCGTTGCGTCGAGGCGGGGGCGGCAGAGACGGAGCTTCGTGATTGAGATCGAGTGGAGGTTGAACCGAGTTCTGGATGCTTGGGTCGCCGACTGGGCCTCAAGATCGAGTGGTGGCCGAAGCGAGCTCTGCATGCTTGGGTCGCCGACTGAGCCTCAAGACCGAGCGGTGGCCGAAGCGAGCTCTGGATGCTTGGGTCGCCGACTGAGCCTCAAGGCCGAGTGGTGGCCGAAGCGAGCTCTGCATGCTTGGGTCGCCGACTGAGCCTCAAGACCGAGCGGTGGCCGAAGCGAGCTCTGGATGCTTGGGTCGCCGACTGAGCCTCAAGGCCGAGTGGTGGCCGAAGCGAGCTCTGGATGCTTGGGTCGCCGACTGAGCCTCAAGACCGAGTGGTGGCCGAAGCGAGCTCTGGACGCTTGGGTCGCCGACTGAGCCTCAAGGCCGAGTGGTGGCCGAAGCGAGCTGTGGATGCTTGGCTCGCCGACTGAGCCTCAAAACCGAGCGGTGGCCGAAGGGAGCTCTGGTTGCCGGCTGGCTGGTGGATGGTCTGAGTTTTGATGTTAGCCTTCTATAAGACGGTAGCTCCAACGACCCCAAAAACCCCGCTTTAGGCAGTCACTTCAGAGCATCCACGTTCCAACTCCCAGAAAACAAAGTTCATTCCCCCACACATGCCCTCAGACCATACCGCACTAGCACAAGTTCCTCTGCGCACACATCACCCGCCGCTCCAGATGAGATCCAGAACGAGCCACGCCACTCTGCGCGGTGCTTCAGTCGCGAGGCATGTAATCTAATTAAAGTTGATGTCCTCACCTAAGGGCACACAAGTCCACCTCCACACCTAGTTGTACGTGTCAAATCGGCACCTGCAGCGCCGCAGTGAGTCACTCACTCGATCCAGGCCGAGCGTCGAGCGTCGAGCGTCGAGCGTCGAACGGGGAATAAGATGTCATCCCCAACTGTTGCCACCGACACGTCGGCGCGATGATGATGGGTGATAATTTACAAATTACCTGGATACTCAACTCCGGCCGAGATCTGCCGGCGATAGCATCCATCCCGGCCGACGATGGATTGCTGCAGCGCACTCGTCAACGCGTCCCATCAACGTACGAGACAACCTCCTCGGTCGGGGCCCGGCTCTCATCGTGCCGCCACGCCGCCGCGCCGTTCCGTTCTGGTTGCACCCAATTTGATAGCGATACAGCGAGATGCTGGCGCGATAGTGTGGCCGACGGGGCGTTGTGCGTTCTGGTATCCGTGGCCTGCGGCACATACGCACGTAGCCGCGATGCTCGGCCGGGATTCTCTGGGCCCCCGCCTGCACCGCCGCGATGATGCCAATGTCGGCATTTCTCTGTCTTTCTGGCCGCGGAAGAGATCACAGCCGCAGAGCTGCTTTGTGCTGAATCGAATGCTGCCATCATAAATGCAAATACGTGACATTCAACGCTTAGCGTGATTTCAATTTCGTTTTAAAGCGGATTGCCGAGCAGCGGTGCTGGCTCGCGGAACCCTCTGTTCTTCTGTTCGTCGCCGTGGCCGTGGCGGTGGCTGTGGCTGTGGCGGCCTACCTTCGCGGCCGCGATGACGAATAAGGCTAGAAATTCCATGAATCAGCCGCAGCTACCGGCGGCGTGTGCGTCGCCGGCCAGCGTCTGCCGAGCAGCACTCCATCAGGCGTCCGTCTATTTTCAGCCAAATTAAGGCAGTTCCTCGGCGGCAGCGGCATTTTGTTCTTCGGTTTCCGCAATGCTCACTCGGTCGCCTAGGCTGCGCGGCGATTTTAATGGCTCGCCGCATGGATGGTAAGGCAAATTTTCGAGATCCATTCTGGACATTTGCCTAGGCAACGGGCAAATATGCAAATGTCGTCGTCGTCGATGGGGCGGAGGAGGGTGCTGTGGCGGCTGCATTTATGACCCCTTTGGGTCGGTGTGCTGTGCACCTGCCAGCGTGCGGGGAAGTGCTAAAGATTTGAGCAAACAGGCGGGATGATGAAAGCTTGTTGTGAGCCGGGAGAGAGAGAGAGAGCGGAGCTGCTTCTGGGGGGACGACCGGTCCACGACGGCGAGTGTGTGGTCGATGTCGCACTTAGCACGGTCTAAATTCTTGTCAATGGAGTACAGTTTTGCGCAAACAGAACGCACACGCGGGGCAGCCGGCAAGGAGCCCGGTCTGCAAAGGCAAACATTTGCCGAGTCCGTTGAGTGCTCTGAAGAAGTTGCCGGTGGTGTTTACTCGGATGGGTGATCGAGTTTAGCGCGAGACCGGGGGCCGGGATTTTGACGCTGTTTTTGAGGGAGAATTCCAAACATCAGGCACGTCCAAGTGCACGTATAAATATGCTCGCTGATCTGCTGGCAACATGGAGTCAAAAGAATTTGTATGCGAGTCAGTTAGAAAGGATCCAACCAGAGCGCCCCAATCAGCTTCTTGTGAAAGAAACCAGCTGACCACAGCAACAGGTGTACGAATATGTCAAGGGGGCCGCAGTGAGTGGGCACGAGGTCACAGCATTCATCGACCCGAGTAGTGATTGCGTCACACTGCAACGCGCGATTGCAGAGGAGAGTGGAATCGATCGATCGGAGGCGGGGGAACGAATTAGGAAGAAGAACTAGCCAGACGGTGGGAGAGGTAGGGGTGAATCAACTCAGGTCCTGGTACGAGCTCCTTAATGTGCAGGACGAGAGCCAGCCGTACCGGATGCTAATTGGGAAGCTTCTGGACCAACCGCACGTAAAAGTGGTGAAGACGTACAAGTGCGTATCGATCACCGACTGCAGGGCAACAACACCTATGGCTCAGGTTGTGCCACCAGAGGAATCGGGTAAACCGAGCCGAGCAATAGGGAACAACTTGGGGAGAATGGCGCTCACAAAGGGGAGTCGATGCAGACGAGGCGCAGCCAAAAATAATAAAGAAATAACAAAAAGGCTCTGGTTAGGTTCGACGTCCAGCGTCAGCAAGCGAATCTAGTGGCGATGAAGAACGAGCCAGAGACCACAAGCGAAACGCGAAAGCTGGAGACGAGGTGTTTGGGCTCAGATGCCATCATGGCATCACTGAAACGAGCATTCGAATGAAGAACTTGACAAGGACAGCGGCTAGAGTAAGGGGTTCCGATCTCGGGGGCGAGATCGCTGTTAGGATGACCGAGCTGTAGCATCAGATGCACGCGGGTATGAAAACCCGCTTCACAGTCCGTTCGCGGACTTGACCCCGCGAACACTAAGAAGCACCAATAAAGCTCATTCAACCGATTGGGTTTGTGTTGCATTTCTTTCTTTCACACTGATAATCATATCCCAAGCTTGGGTTCGACCTAAGAGGAGACGAGACACGTGTCATGTTTAAACTAGAATTTCACGTGAATCAGGGGGGCTATTACTCCACTAACGCCGAAACCTACAAATGGAAACTTCTAATTTCCACAGACGACCGAGCGAACAGAAGAGGAGGGAACGTCGAAAATCTCTCATTTAGGATGCCCTTCCAAGCCTAGGTGGACAGTTTACCACGAGGAGGAGGTTGGCTGTTGTTGGTTTGTTGCGGACAGCGGTCAATTCGATGAAAGATTTCTGCAGCTGGTGATGGAGTGCGAATGTGCATCGCCTTTGCTTCCGTGGCATTTATGACTAGGCGATTATCACGGCACCATTCGGATACACCGTTGAATTCGTTCTGCATTATCTGCATAGCTGAATGGAAGTTTTGGTGTTTTTTTTGACATCGTGCATTGAACAACAGAACTTAAAGTTTGAGACATTGAGTAACGCAGTCTGCCCTTTCGTCCGCCCGTATTGAAACCAATTGTAGAATAACTCTTGTCAAATGCCTTTTCTTCCAGCCGCAAGAGGCTGTGTTGACACTGATGACCACATCCCAAGCTTGCCTTCGACCCAAAGAAGACAATGGAGTAGAGATTCATAGAGCCGAAGCAGCAGAAGACGTCACGTAACCTACTTGACAGGCAGACGACAAATGAAGTGTCTGAGCCTGAGCAATAGTTGCCTTTCATCGGCGACGGTCCCGCAGAGGGCCAGTAAGTTAGAAGTAGAATTGTACGTCCAACTTGTTTTAAGCATTTTTGTCTAGTATGTAAGCTCATTATGAATTATATAACAAAAATGAATTTAAAATGAAAAATGCATTCGGTGACGGTCCTGGACACGCTGCTTCCAGTCATCAAGACCTGTCTTACATCTCCGATGTGGTGTCTGTACCGGAGGTTCGGTCCTCTTCTCCGTCTCGAACCAGGAGGCTAGGATTAGGCAACTTGTAGCGTTGTTGTCCATTAGCTCGAGAGTCAGTGGAGTCGATGGATTTTTGCCTTCCGGACTACATCCACATCCTTATACACCTCGTAGAGTTCACGGTTGTATCTTCTCCTCCATTCGCCTTCCTCGCACATAGAATTTTTCGTTCGAAGGCACCAAACCAGAATCAGCTCTGCAGTCTTGCTTAGTGTCCAGCTTTCTGCTCCATAAAGCAGGACTGGCAGAATAAGGGTTTTGTAGAGCATGACTTGGGTTATTCTAGTCGGGAGTTTCGATCCCAGTTGTTTTGACGAACCGAATATAGCAGAGGGCAAGGTCTATGCTCACAGGGCAAAGTTGCCGATAGCTCTGAACTTGGCGGGGTGCCAGCATGGATCCTTGTCGATGCATAGATCAAGGTGACATGCAGCCTCCAGGCGGCAGAACCAATGCATGCACCAATCCATGCAACGTTTCCCCAGCGGTTGTGCGGAGTGGCTAACAACCCACCCACAGAAAGCAAGCAGCCTCGGAAGAACAGACGAGGTACGTGGCACACTTAAAATGGAATTTCATGTCAGTCAGGAAGGCTGTATTTCGAGATCGTTGTACGTGACACTGTAACTGCATGAGGTGTTCCTGCTTTCTTTGACTAAAGTGGATCTGAAGGAAAACAAATCGAAAAACCGCAGTACAAGGCATGAACTACAGTGCTAACAACGAATGGCAAACACCGGACAACTGTGCCAATTGAGCTTCAATACAGGTCCTCTACACTGTCCCAGGAGGGCTGAGTAAACTGTGAATTCTCCTTCAATAACGAAAACTTCAGCGCATCAATGACGTTGAAAAAAACCGACTAAGAAGGAAAATCGCACGGAGAAGGACCAGTTTAACCAGCTAGAAAATCATCGGGCGTGGCTGTAAGCGAAGTAAGCCTGACTCATTTAACCATCGTGGATGGTGACTCCTGCTCTGTTGCCAGCTCGTCATATTCAGAACTGAAAACAGACGGAAGGTATGCTGAGTGGAAGAACAGAACAAAGGCAGGAAGAAGATTCAAGGGTTCACGTCCAAGGCTATGAACAGTAGTAGGACTGAGTGGCAGAATGTCATCAGTGTCTACTGATGGTTGCCCTCGCATGACTTAATCAGTTCTGTACAGATTTTGGAGCAACGCCGCCAGTAAATAGGTCGTTGGAGGGCTATAACTGGCAACTTTACAGCGTCGTGGCCTAGTGGCTGCTTCGGTGGTGAACCAAGGGAGAAGCTACGTTTGAGAATGCAAAGTGCGGCTAAGAAGGCTGCCTCCACGCCATAAAACAACCAGGGAAGGCGATCCCAACTCTGGAGAGTGCTAAGCGGTAATAAGTACCAACAAACAATACCCACCCACCCGAATCCTCTTAAGCGGTCCCAAGACCTTACTTTCGCAACAAGTGCTCCGGGACAAAAGCAACAACAGCAACCATGTCGGAATGGCGCTCCAGTTGCTAAAGCAAGGTTTAACCGGATGTTGTTCACAGTTTCCAGTCTCTTCTGTATCCGACTGTCTTCAAAAGCGGATCTGTGTTGCTCTTGTGATCTAATTTGGTTGCCCCAGGAAGTGGGTTCGGGGACGCCTTAACTGACTAATGAGGGATGGCGTCTTACATAGTACAACTTCCCTTCCAATCAGATACGTTCGCAGAACTTTCCTCTCGGTCTATTGGTTCCACGACTTTGCTGGCGATGTCTAACAAGGACGCTCTCTATTCCTGGGCGCCTCCTGAGCCCAGTCAAGCCCACACCAACACCACCGCCATCTCCCTCTTAAATTTGTCACCTAATCTCGCTCTGATTCGATCTGCCATGAAATTGTAACACGATCCATTCCACTTCCACTCTCTATCCGGTCGTAAAGCTCCCCGTGCACACTTTCAACTCCAGCTCCCAAAACAGTCGCTTTATTGGGAACTAAACGACCCGAACAACAGTCAAGTAGGCGTTGAGATGTCACTCCCAACGCCGTCGCCTACATGCGACGTCACTTAATCCCGCGACCCAACATCTGGACGGTCTCCCTTAATCTAAATCACCTCTCGGACATGATGATCATCATCAGCGAGGCAATTACGGTCCACCGGTTTGATTTATTCACCCCGAGACGCTGTGTCGTGTCGCGGTAACGTGATCAGGCGTCCCAGGCGCAGTGCGGGCGCTCCACTCGACTGACAGCTTGAATAAGTTTTATTGCGACGTTTTATTGGTTTCGAATTCGAGTGCGAGGGGGTCGGCGTGGCTGGACGCGGCCCATGTCACATGTGTCACCTGGAGTCGGTTGGTTGGCTTCCTCGACACTTGACGCTGCGTACACTTGTAGTGCTGTTCGCGCACAAGGTTCGCGGTTGTTTGCCGACTCGTGTGCGCGATCGGCTGTGGTGGCCGAGAAGGGCTTGAGATCCCACGCCCGGCTGGGCGCTGGCTTGTTGATTTTTGTGCCCGCCAAGGAAATTATGTCGATCTTTATGCGAGGTCCGGCGATGGGGCATTCGAAGCGCGCGGGACGCGGTGGCGATGAGCCGCCGTGCTTGGCCCGAGTCTATGGAGATTATTTCCATGCCAAAGTCCGTGGCAAATTTATGCAGCGTGTGGCTTATTACGGTCAAATATTGATCCGGTTCGATTGGTTTTGAATATCTAATGAATGGCTGCGAGTGGCGGAGGAGAAGGTCGTCGAGCTGGCGACGGCCCGACGTTGAATTCGGGGGAAGCACTTGCGACGATACCTCAGCGGGAGATCTCTCAGTTGCTTGGACGTCCCCGCATGAAGCTGTGTTTGGGGCAATCAACGAGATCTCATCCAAATCGTCCCTCCACCCGGCGGCAGCAGCAGCACCTCCCACTGATGTCAAATAATTACTCGGGACCACTTAAAGTGCTAGGCATTCCCTCGTGCGGCAGCAGTTCGAGCCGTGTGTGGGTTATTCCCTTACAAGGAGCGAAATAGTTCACAAAATTACGGAACCGCTGTCGTACCGCACAGGCGGACCGACGGCACCGGGGACGGACAGTCTCAGTCGCCCAACTTGGGAGTCTATTACGTGAGATGCAGCATCGTCCAATCGGCCAGTCCTTCGGGGAGTGACTCTATCTTCTATTTGAACGTGCACGCATGTCGCCACTGCTCTGTGCCGACGGATGACACACAACGGCCAACGGTGCGCGCAGCTTTGCTCTGATTGTCTTACCGCAGCAATCAATAACTCAAATCGCGATGTAATTGATCGGGAATGCGTGCGAGTGTGTGCCCGGTGCCGGTGCTATCGTGGCGAGCTGCGTGACTCCTGACTGACTTATGGCTGGTGGCCGCGGCTGGTCGCGATGCTCGTGATAGACTTGTGCGTTTGGCGACGCGGCGGTTGTTATCGCGGTTCGGCGATGATGGACGGATTGGTACAGCAGTCGGGAATACTTTGGAAATTGCCACGGCATGAGTGAATGCGAACGAAAGATATGCCGGGGCGTTGGTCGGATTGCTGCATAGTTTGGCTATCTTTCGCGACGCAGCTTCCGATTGAGAGAGATGGATGGGAAAATTGATCTCGAGCATGGAATGTCGTGCCGGGGGATGAGCCGCGGATTTGCTTTTAGTCTGTTGCACGTGGTCGATCGATGCGGGAAAGACGGCTCGATGGTCCGGTACTGATGACGGCGAGGTTATTGTTGCTGTTGAAGGAGCTTCGGCTTCGGATTGGGATCGAAGTCCCGACCAAGATCTGGATTGAACTTCGAGTTTAGCCAAAAATCATTTCAAGCCGGGTTGGGACCAGGTCTGCAGATGACGCAAGTCGTGTGGCTTCAGCACAGTCAAAGTCCGCACAAGACCGTCCCAAAATCCGCCCCACCTAGGGCACCTTTCCATTACGAACTAACCACCGAATCCCTTTTCCAGACAGGAATCTATGAATGCGTCCGTCCTTGAACAGAGATTTCGTGGTCAATTCCATTGCTGCTCGGGAAAACGTGCGTGCATTGTCGGAGTGTGTTAATCGTTGAAAGCAGAACCGCTTCGCGCAATAAAGCGATGAAGTCTCATAAGGCAGCATTCTGTGAACATGGACACTACCAGCCACAGGTGCACACAAACGTGATAAAGAGGAAAGCGAAGATAGGACCAGCGAAATCAAGCAGTTTGCCTCCGAGGATAATTTCGCATGTTCTAGTTAACATCGGCATCTTCTTCTTCTTTGATTGGCGCTGCAGTCAGGGGTGGACCTGGGCCTCAACCAACATGCCTCTCCAGCCAGCATGATCTTTCAGCAGCTGCCTCCAGTTGCGCACACCAATTTGGTTGAGGCTCTTTCCACTTGTGTGCGCCATCTAGTGTAAGTAAACGTCCTCTGTTGCGCTGTCCCAATGGCTCCGTTCCGAAGACTCTTCGGGCCGGAGCTGTGGTGTCCATCCGCTCTACATGACCTAGCCATCTTAAGCGTTGGATCCGAAGACGATTAACTTGGTGCATGCCGCTGTACAGCCCGTATAGTTCGTGGTTGAACCTTCTCCTCCAAACGCCATCAACGCAAACTTTTCTCTCGAAACAACCAAGAGCTTCTTCATCCGCTTTCAATAGCGTCCATGTCTCTGCGCCATAGAGCAGGACTGGGATGATCAGGGTTTTATACAAGGTCAATTTGGTGTTTCGAGAGATGGCTCTGTTACTCAATTGCCTCTTGAGCCCAAAGAAACAGCGATTGGCAAGAGTAATTCTGCGCTTGATCTCGGTACTGGTGTTGTTGTCCCTATTTACTCCAGAGGCGAGGTAGATGAAGTCCTTGACTACCTCAAAGTTTCTGCAGTCCAATATGACGCTCTGACCGAGACGTCGATGTTGTGCGTCCTTCCGTGATGACAGCATTTACTTTGTTTTGCCCTGCTTTATCGCTAGACCCATTTTAGCCGCTTCCGTCTCTATGTTAGCAAATGCTTCACTGACGGCTCGCTGAGTTCTGCCAATCATCGTCAATGTCATCGGCGTATGCTAACAATTGTACCGACTTTTGGAAGATCGTGCCTCTTGTTGGCGTGTGAGTTTTGCACGATCTTCTCAAACACGATGCTGAAGAAGTCACATGACAGCGCGTCGCCTTGCCTAAAACCTTTTTTGACATTGAAGGTCTCGGTGAGTTCGTTACCGACCTTGATGGAGCAGCGAGAGTTCTCCATCCTCATCCTGCACAGCCTGACGAGTTTGGCAGGAATGTCAAAACTAGACGTGGCGCTGTATAGCTCGTATCTATGCACGCTGTCATATGCGGCCTTGAAATCGACGAACAGATGGTGAGTGTCGATCTGCATTTCTTGGGTCTTTTCCAGGATCTGCCGTAGTGTGAAGATTTGGTCTGTTGTGGACTTTCCTGGCCTGAAGCCACACTGACACGGACCTATCAGATTATTAATGAACGGCTTCAGGCGGGTACACAAAACGGCAGAGAAGATCTTATACGCGATGTTAAGAAGACTGATCCGTCGATAGTTGGCGCAGTTGAAGAGGTCTCCTTTCTTGTGGATCGGGCAAACGATACTGAGATTCCACTCGTCGGGCATGGTTTCCTCCGACCATATCCTAGAGATGAGCTGGTGCATGCGCCCAACCAGATTATCTCCAGCTGCTTTAAACAGTTCCGCGGACAATCCGTCCGCTCCAGCAGCTTTGTTCGACTTCAGTCTAGAGTTCGCTATCTTGACTTCGTCTAAGTCGGGGGGACGCAATTCGTTTTCATCATCGTCCAAATTGAGTGAAACATTCTGCCTGACAGCGGAATTTTGTCGTCATCGCCGTTTAACAGTCTACAGAAATGATTTTTCCAAATTCCCAGCATCTACTACTAGTTGTTCATGTTCGTCCCTGCAGGCTTCGGTCCGAGGTCTGTATCTTCCTGATACTTGTTTTACCTTATGGTAAGACCGCCGGACCTCCTTCCTGTCGTAACACATCTCCACCTCCACGACCGCGCGCTTCTCATGCTCTTTCTTTTTCTTTCTGAGAAGCCGGTTCTCTATTTCCTTCTCTTCTGTTCGTAAAGCTCACGAACAGCCCTCGTTGTTCGATGCAGCGTTGCCTTGTAGTCCTCCTGCTTGGCTGCATGTGCCTGCCTGCACTCGTCGTCAAACCATGGGTTCCGTCGGGGTGGTGTCGGGAAACCCAGCACATCAGTGGCAGCTTCTTTGATGGCTTTTTGACAACGTTTCCATTCTTCTTCTATTGAATGTGCAGGCAGCGTCGAACTTTCAGAGAGTTTCAGGGGGACTCTTCCTTCAGCACCGCTGAACAGCGAATGAAAGCTGCTGTCCTTGTCGTGACCTTCAACCACTCGTGTGCGCCACATCCGGCTGGAATCCAGTTCACTTTGGAATACCCTAGTCGACCCTCGATCCATCAACCCGATTCTGACAGAGCATCGCACAAGTCCCATTCGAGACCGAAAAACGTTCGCCAAAACGTTCCCATCACTCATTCACCTTCTCGACCGCTCAGCCGCTCGACCCATGGGCAAATGCAAATTTCTCACCGATCACCCCCCCCTCCTGTGAGCGCTCGGTCGCGGACGACCACTAATTGCTCCAAATCGAAGTCTCGTCTGTCGTCTGCCAAATCAATCATCACCTCAACGAGGTCAAGTGAACTGACCGACCGGAGCATTCCCAGGAATCAAATCAAGCGTCAGTCTGCCGACTCAAGCCGCATCGCACCAGTACACGATTTGTTCACTCGAGTCAGTTAACTTGCAGCAAATTGGTTGTGATTGTGGCTGCAGGGGGGAGGGAGAGACACCATGGCAGCCAGTTGGACTTGGGAGAAAATTCGCGTCCCTGAGTGCGTCCCTGTCCACCCGAAGTGCGTCGCGCAATTGGTTTTTTGACCACGGAGCGAAATTTTAATTTTCCTCTGACTGTCGTCACCTGCGGCGCAACGCTGCGCTTTGCATTAACCTTCTTCAACATTTGAGAGCTATCGATGGGTGCACAGAGCCGTGGTGGCCTGGGAAGTCGCAGTCCTCTGCGGCGGGCGGTGCGTCAACGAGTTTCTAGAATTCAGTTGCCACACCTGACCAGTTGGCCGGCGGCAGAGGTGTCTAGCTGCGAGCCCATGGTGGGCTGGTGGTCAAGCGAACTTCTACTTCCTTTCGCGACACTTTATGCTGATACTGGCGCATTAAATCGCGTCACAAAAGAGGTCACGCTGCAAAAGGCACCATTTCCCTTGTTCCTCGGCGGTATTCATCTTCCCAGCGATGACTAATGACCTCCGCTGCTCGCCAAATCTGTTCGTTAAAACGTCGCCCACGGGTGAACGGTGGCATCAGTGGCAACCAATGTCAATGACCAGCAGGCGCACGCTGCCCGCGCAGGACTTCGAGCGCTAACCGCTAGAAGCTGCCAGCTTCCCAGATTACGAACACCCGTGCGTGAGGAGCACACACTGGCTTTCCCCCGCACAGACACAAGCCCACGTCAAGAAGTGAACCTTCGCTGGCCAGCACGTCACCTCGCCGCTGCTGCTGACCGAGCGAACAGCGATCTGTTAGCCGCTTTGATTGATGGCCCAAATTCATTTTTCAACATCCAGCCCGGCCATGCCCCGTCTCTGCGTCTGTGCCATGGTCACGCGGCTGTACACGGCGAACGTAATTATTAGTAAAAATCGAATCAAAACACACTGCTCCGTCAGGTAGACTCATATTTACATACCTGCCCCGCCGAGGCCCCCGCCACCCCTCTGCGGAGCCCGACGAGCGATGGGAAAAGATACAAATTAACACCGAACTCATCGATCAAAACAGCTTAGAGGCAAAACAAAGGAAACGCGCAACGAACGTATCGAAATGCCCACGAACTGGTCTCGTGGAGAGAATGTGGCCCACGGCGCAACACAGTTTTGGGGACGGACCCGGTGTACACCTCTCGTCGTGGTGTACTCCCGCTCGTTCTTGAAGGGAATTTGTATCTTTTTGAACAAATGGGGCAACAGCTACTAATGGCGATGCTCCAAAGGGGGTGGTGCTGGTGCTGGCGACCCGGTGGCGCGTCTGTTTTGCATGATAAAACAATTAACTCGAGACGAGAAGCCGATCCTAACTGGGCTATGGATTTGAGAAATGATCTTCGCCGAGACGCTGGACAGCACCGCCAGTTGGCGGTTGCTGGCGTCCAGCAGCAGGTAGCTTCTGATCGCTGCAACCGCCTTGTAATTGATTGAGTTTTGATGAGAGACCATGCTGAGTGCTTGAAGGGAACACAATTCAATCAATCCAGCCGCCGAAGTAGGCTGACGCCGTGTCAACCGCATCGGATTGCACTTCACCTCTGAACTGCCACAGGCGGTGTACACTGCACCCGAGGCGCCAAAACGGACGAGCAGCAACAGCAATTAAGTTGTCGTCTCCCAACGGTCCGCGCACTTAATTGGTGAGAGAAAGCCAGCCTGGCGGCAGCAGCACACCATCCCCCAAAAAGGCGCCTGTTGACTGCATTTTTCACCCGACTACAAGCGAGCGGTTCGACCGGCGAACAAAGCGAGCCCCGGCATCTGTTCGACAAACAATACGGGCGCACTTTAACCTTTCACGAGGACATCGCGTCGCACACCACGTCCGGCTGGACTTTCTACTCGCCGCGGACACGCATTCCGAATGCATTGCAACACACATGGTTCGCGTTCATACAACTTTTCCGGCCGCTCTGTGGAAATTCCTGTGACGCCGTAAACAGCACCGCGCAAAGAACACATTTCCCATTTCCACCCAATGACATTCCGCCAGCAACCAACCACCGGCCGCCAGTCACAACAAAGGATCTCAGACGCACATGGACACAGCGCTGTCTCGAAATCAAAGTGTCCAGCCGCTCGGTGCAGCCGGAAAATTGCACATCTCGGATCTAATCACCTGCCCGCCGCCGCCGTCGCCGCCCTTCGTCGCACTCCTCGACTGGCCGAGGCTCGGTCGGGTGGTGGCAAGAAGCTGGAAGGTGTGAGAAGGGAAACAACGTCGTCAATGTCAGCACTCGACCAACAATTGACACCACACCACGTCGCTGACGTCGTCTCCCAAGTGCGCCAGTGCTCCAGCGCTCCAGCGCTCCAGCGCTCCAGGTCCAAGTCCCCGTCCAGCAACGGCGGCGACCGTGATCACGGCCAGCGACGACTCCAATTGACATGGTCATTGTGTTGCTCCCAGTAGACTCGTGTGCTGTCCGAACACCTTCAGAATGGTAAATGCCGCTCGCTCGAGAGCGATGCCCAAGTACCCGCCGCCGTGTGTGTGCGTGCATCGAACCCCTGAACGAATTATCTTAAGGACTCGAGTTAATTTTGAAGCAATCATCGGTCACGTGAAGTGCTTGTTTGCACTGGGGTGGCGCGGAATGCCACCGGAATGGGGTGAGCTGAGCGCGCACAATGGGCGATGTGTGTGTCGCTGCTTGTAATGAGGTTAAGTGTCCTGGCTGTCGGGGCGAGTGTGCGAACGGAGTCAATGATCGGCTCATTAATCATCGCGGTTGTTTGCGCCGGAGGACCGAGCATCGGTGACAGAACAACAGCTGGCCGTGTTTAATCGGCTGTCGTCTGTTTCTGTCTGACTGTGTCGCCGTGTTGGGTGTTGTGTTTGTCGCGCCAGGCAGCGTCTTGTTGGCACCGCCTTGAGGTGCTCCGGCATCGTCGTGTGCATCGACGATCGCTGCGATTGTCATGCTTTAAGTGATACAAATGATGACAGAAAGGGGTTGCTCTGGGCTGACTGAGAGTGGAGAATATTCACACGATCTGCGGATTGATCGACTGCGGGGAAGAGTGCGTTTTGTGTGGATGAGGTGATCTTCGAAAGGAAGAGAGTGGCCCGGATACATGATTCGCATGCCCGAAGTATTCGATGCACCTACGTTTTGATCCATGTCCAGACGGATTCAATCAGGCTAGTCGTGGGATTGTCGTTAGGTATTACTTAGCGCGGGTCGGTGTGGCAATCTTGCTCTGTAGCCAGACCTGACCATCACGTTCACAGCGTATGAGCAGATCTCCGTCGCGTGTTGCCCCGGTTGCGTCACGTTCTCCGAAATTTCTTGTCCTCCGCAAAGAGCCTGCATTGGCAACACCTTCACGTGCTCCACATTCTGGACAGCAAGGCGTGTTGTCATGCCGGCTATCCTTTACAACATTAAGGCATCACGTGTGCAAGGCAGAGTTGTAAAAGACTTTCTTTCTTTTGAAAATGCAATCTTTGAATTCAAAGAATGAATTATCTGTTCATCAAGGCAACATTCGGCAACATCAGCCTAATTTGCGACCACGCCCCAACGGAGGCTAAAGACGAAGATAGCAAGGACGACTTCCATGATCTCCTAGAAAGAACATGCGATCAATGCCCCAGCTACGACTGCAAGATCGTTCTGGGAGATTTTAATGCAAAGCTGGGCAAGGAGGAAATCTTTGCTAGAGTCGTCGGAAAACACAGAACTCAGGCTGTTGGACTTCGTGACGCGGCGAAACCTCACTGTAGCCAGCACGCGGTTCCCTCACCTCAACATTCACAAAGGGACTTGGCGGTTCCCTGATCAATCAACCGCCAACCAGATTGATCACATTGCGATCGACGTCAGACACGCCTCCAGTGTCCTCCATGTCCGAACGTTCCGAGGTGCTAACATTGACTCGGACCATTACCTTGTTGTAGCCCAGATCAGAACTCGGATATCGATTGTAAAACGGAGTAGAGCAAGACCAAAACAGTTTGACGTTTGAAAGCTACAATCGCAATCGACCGCTGGGAACTTCTTCGATCGAGTCTCCCTGAAGCTCTCAGAGAGTCCAACCCTGCCAGGCGAAACAATCGACGAACAGTGGAACCGTTGTCAAAACGCCATCAGAGAAGCTCCCTCCAGAAAAAACCCATGGTTTGACAACGAGTGTCGGCAGGCGCATTCAGAGAAGAAAGCAACAACATAAAGCGACGCTGGATAGAAGGACGAGAGCGGTTCGTGGGCTCTACGAACATAAAAGAATTGAAGAGCACCGGCTTCTCAAAAAGAAAAAGAAGGAGCATGAGAAGCGCGCGGTCGAGGAAATGGAGAGGTGGTACGGCAGAAATGATGCCCGAAAGTTTTACCAAAGCGTACAAGCAACGGACAGAAGCCTGTCGGAAGGAAGAGGGACAACTCGTAGTAGAGTCGCAGTCGATACTGAGAATCTGGAAGGATCACTTCTGCAGACTGTTTAACGGCGAAGAGGACACCGATACCGCTGTCAGCCAGAATGTTTCACTCCACGCAATGGACGACGATAGAAGAGAAATTCGTCCCCTCGATCTAGACGAAGTCAAGGTAGCGATATCGAGAAGTCGAACAAAGCTGCTGGAGCGGACGGATTGTCCGCGGAACTGTTTAAAGCAGCTGGAGATGATCTGGTTGGGCGCATGCACCGGCTCATCTGTAGGATATGGTCGGAGGAAAGAATGCCCGACGAGTGGAACCTCAGTATCGCTTGCCCGATCCACAAGAAAGGAGACCCCTTTGACTGCGCCAACTATCGGGGGATAAGTCTCCTTGACATCGCCTACAAGATCTTCTCTGCCGTTCTGTGTGAGCGCCTGAAACCATTGGTCAGCAACCTGATAGGTCCTTATCAATGCGGGTTCAGGCCTGGAAAGTCCACTATCGATCAAATTTTCACATTACGGCAGATCCTCGAAAAACCCAGGAGATGTAGATCGACACCCACCACCTATTTGTCGACTTTTAGGCCGCATATGACAGTGTGCATAGAGACGAGCTATACAGCGCCATGTCTAGTTTTGACATCCCTGCCAAACTCGTCAGGCTGTGCAGGATGGCGATGGAGACCTCTCGCTGCTCCATCAAGGTCGGTAACAAACTCATCGAGACCTTCAAAGTCTAAAATGGTTCTAAGCAAGGCGACGCGCTGTCATGTGATTTCTTTAACATCGTCCTGACGAAGGTCGTGCGAACCTCACACGCCAACACTAGAGCCACGATCTTCCAGAAGTCCGTGCACTTGTTAGCATACACCGATGACATTGACGTGATTGACAGAACTCAGCGAGCCGTCAGTGAGGCTTTTGCTAACATTGAGACGGAAGCGGCTAAAATGGGTCTGGCGGTGAATGAGGGCAAAACGAAGTACATGCTGTCCTCAAGAAAGGACATACAACATCGACGTCTTGGACAGAGCGTCACAGTGGGCAGCTACAACTTCGAGGTAGTCAAGGACTTCACTTACCTCGGCTCCGGAGTAAACTGTACAAATAACATCAGTACCGAGATCAAGCGCAGGATAACTCTTGCCAACCGCTGTTTCTTCGTGCTCAAGAGGCAATTGAGTAATAGAGTCCTCCCTGGGAGAACCAAGTTGACTCTTTTAAGACTTTGATCATGCCAGTCCTGCTATACGGCGCGGAGGCATGGACAATCTCGAAAGCGGATGAAGAAGTCTTGGTCTCTTTCTACGCACGATCTTTGGTCCTGTTTGTGGTGACGGACTGTACGGGCTGTACAGCGACATGAGTCTAGTCAGGCGTCTACGGATTCAACGCCTAAGATGGCTGGGCCATGTAGAGCGCATGGACAACACTGCTCCAGCCCGAAGAGTTTTCGACTCCGAACCAGTGGGACAACGCAATAGAGGACGACCACGAAGCCGATGGCGCACTCAAGTGGAGACGGACCTCAATCAACTTGGAGTGCGAAATTGGAGGCAGCTTGCTGAGGAGAGGAGGCCCAGGTACACCCCGGACTGTAGCGCCACAAGAAGAAGAAGAAGAAGAATCTGCAAGGATGGACGGGTCTTGCAGCCCTGCCAGCAGTAGAGAAGGCTATGTAGAGCTCGTCTCTTTAAATAGTGTCTTACGCGGCCTTGAATTTTATAAAACGACGGTGGGCTTCGACTTGGAACTCCTGTGTCTGTTTTCAAAGATCTGCCTTTATGCGATCTCTGTGATCTCTAACTGACGCCGGGTTATGTTGTCCTCAGTCTGCACCTTTAATGGTGGCGTTGTACAAACCAGGGATCGAACTTAGGTGTCGAAGTTTGAGTGCGTTGAGGTTGACGCAGATACCCACAAGGTCATGGGCAACCAGTGAATCTTGTAGGACGAAACGATGATTGCTCTTGAGAGTGTTTCAAGTGCTTGGCCATGCTACTGCGAGTGGAAGACACTCTCTCGTACAAACCCTTGCTGTGCGCTTGCCGCAAAAGGACTCTCTGAGCGGAAAGCATCAACGCAACACGCTCCTTGTAGTCAGCCATTTATTGCCCAAGCCCACCAGCAAGCAAACTCGATCTCGATCTGGTTTCCCCTCTGCTTTGTCTCCCATCTGGCCTCGCCGACCACAATGTCTGTACAAAAATGAAGAATGCCTTCGCCCCACACATGCCACCGCATAAAGTGAACTCGATACCTTATCGCTTAGCACTGACTAATCGCTCGACAGGAACCTGCTTCTCGCCTTCCAGACAATTGCCGCCCAGCACAAAGTTGTCGCGATATTTCATTCCCGTTATGAATAAACATCATCACACAAAATTTTAATAATTATTAGCGCTGTTAAGACACCATAAACGTTTTCATTTATAAATTCATTAAGGCGGCGCATTAACAAGACATTATGAGTGGGTCCATTTGAATGCTCGCAGAGTCGGCCTGTTTCACTCGCGACCAATCAACACCAGCCACTGTGTGTGCTGTGGCCGGGCTCGCGTGTGTGCGTACACTCTCATCTGGAGTTCTAATTGAAATGAAAATTAAGCTTTTTTTGTGTTTCTTTGTTTTGCTTGGTGTTTTGGTGCGCAGATCACTTATGAGAACGACGATGATGTCACCCCGTCTGGTCGTGGTGGTCTTCGCCGAGGAATGCCGGCATAGATGGTATCCGCTTGATAGCGACTAATGTCACGATATCAATTCTGTATTCATAATTTTTTTGGTTTTTGGTTTTTGTCTGTTTTTGACCAACAAACTCGTATCCGTCTGAGTGTGGTTTTCCAATGAAAACGAGAGCGATTTTGTGTCAGGTGACTGGTGGACCTTAGAAGTGAGGTGAGCTAATCCAGGTCAGTGATCTAACCAGACGCCTGACTTCAGCAAAGATATCAAAACAGTCGTGCCTAGCAGGGAAGACAGCCCACAGTGGGTGAAGGACTGCGCCCGAGGGTACACAGGCGAATCGAAGTTAGGAAGAGGACTAGGAGGAGGTGACGATAACGCCTTTCCCCAGAGAGTCGACAATCTGCGAAGCAGTACATTGCATCAATTGCGATTTCCTTGAACAGCCATGCAGTACTCGAAGCCGGAAACAGCTTTACGTATGTACAACTCTAGGGCTGCCTGAGAATGCGACGACACACGAAGAAAAACGTGTCAAGACTGATGGATGGATGCGAAGACATGAAAACCACCACGACCTGCGCACATCTTTTTCCATGTTTTATTTAACAATAATATGAATGGCGCGACAGCCCGTAGAGGGCCAGGGCCAGCTTCCCAGCAACCACTCGTGTTGTGCGTGCTACTGTTCTCTCACGTGTGGAAGGGACTTACAGTTTTATGCCGACTCCGAACGGCCAAGTTTGAGAAGCTCTCTTCAGACAAAAACACTTTGAGCAACCGTGACAGACTGTGTCACTGACTCGAAAGAGGTGGGGTCGTGTAAAATTGTTTTCGTCGCACATTGCAGGAATCCAACCTACGGCGTCGAGGTTGGGGTCGACGCGCATACCCACAACGCCACGGGCCACCACATTCCATGTTTTTCTGTGTGTATTAATCGATCCTTAGGGTTTGAGTACATCCGGCAACATTGAGATTTTGCCGGAAAAATCTTAGCAGTGGTTAGTAAGGCTTTTCTAGAGGATTTCAGGGCTCATCTTCAACTGCCACAGCGCACACTTTACTGACCCTTCCACGTGGACACAATACCACTTAGACAGGTGATCAAACAAATGCCCCACCCAGTACAGACTCCGACAATTCTTCAGAGTTGTTCTCAGCTGAACCAGGCACGTGCATAATCTGCACAAGACTTATCTATGGTAACGCATACACAGTGCACAGGCCTAGGTACAGAGCAGCTTAGAAAACTGTAGACACTGTGGACAATCAGAGGAAAGCATGGCACATCTAGTTGTGAAGTGTGAAGTGAAGTGAACATAATCTCTTCACCAGGTCCAGACTGACAGGACATTCCATTTAGAGAGATCATCAAACTGCCCAAAGTGCCTCTAAAGGCCCAGATCAAGAAAGTGGGCACAAAAGATAAAGTGTGGCCACTGACTTTCGATCTATGGACGGCGTGAGTCTAAAGAATACCCATCGTCGATGATCCCGGGTACAATGCTTCAAGTCGCCAAGACCAACATGAGGTAAGACTTTGGAAGGCAGCTGTGATGGCGGACCATAACTTCCCATCGTCAAGACCAAACTCCGAACTACTTCCAACTACACCCACATCTTGGTACACCTCGTAGAATTCACGACTTCTTCTCTTGCAATTAATTTTCTCGTAGACAGGACCATATATCTGATGCGGGCATTTTCTTTCGAAAAGAAGGTCATTGGCCTGTGCATTTAGAACAAAGTTGTTAATTACTCTCAACTTGGCGAATCAGTAGCAACGATCCCTGCAAATGCACGAGTCAAGTCAACGTCAAATCGGTGCTGCTCTCTGAATGGGCAACGCAAAACAGGCAATGCTACAGAGAGCAAAGGCATCGCTTGTTCAGTTGTCCCTACGACCAGATGTTTAAACAGGCATTCTGTTCGGTGTCGCGCTGAATAAAAAATACTGGTTCCAAGACAACTTGATGATTAGACAATGATGTTCAGTTCTCCACGTGGAATGTGAGGTCTAGGTCACTACGTGTAGCAGATGAACTTGCGAAGGACGTAGCAGCATCCTCACACAGGAGTTGCAATGGGATGGGCCGGGCGTAGATCAGGTGATAAACCAACAGATTCTTCTTCTTCTTGCGGCGCTACAGTCTGAGGTGAACCTGGGCATCGGTCAACTATCCCCTCCTTAGCAAGCTGCCTCCTCCTGCCGACTGCTGCAGAGCCACGCGGATTGACTTCTCCGCTGGAACCACTTGGTGCTGCTAATGAACCGATTTAGTTGGCCAATGCTGGCATTTTTTAGCTCGTTACGGCCGCTGAAGTAGTAGGCTCCTAGGTGCAGGAACCTACGACTGGCGAGAGCACTGCAGCAGCAGAGAAGGTGATGAGTATTTTCTTCCTCCTGTTCATCCAGCTGCCTCCAGTTGCGCACACCAAGTTGGTTGAGGTCCTTCTCCACTTGTGTGCGCCATCTAGTGCGAGGACGTCCTCTGTTGCGCTGTCCCAATGACTCGGTGTCGAAGATTCTTCGGGCCGGAGCTGTGGTGTCCATCCGCTCTACATGACCTAGCCATCTTAAGCGTTGGATCCGAAGACGATTAACTTGGTGCATGCCGCTGTACAGCCCGTATAGTTCGTGGTTGAACCTTCTCCTCCAAACGCCATCAACGCAAACTTTTCTCTCGAAACAACCAAGAGCTTCTTCATCCGCTTTCAATAGCGTCCATGTCTCTGCGCCATAGAGCAGGACTGGGATGATCAGGGTTTTATACAAGGTCAATTTGGTGTTTCGAGAGATGGCTCTGTTACTCAATTGCCTCTTGAGCACAAAGAAACAACGGTTGGCCTACTACTCTTCATCTCGGTACTGATGCTATTAGTACAGCTTACTCCAGAGCCGAGGTAACTCGAAGTTATAGCTGCCCATTGTGACGCTCTGTCCAAGATGTCGATGTTGTGTGTCCGTTTTTGAGGACAGCATGTACTTCGTTTTGCCCTCATTCACCGCCAGACCCATTTTAGCCGCTTCCGTCTCAATGTTAGCAAAAGCCTCACTGACAGCTCGCTGAGTTCTGATAATGACGGCAATGCCATCGGCGTATTCTAACAATTGCACGGACTTCTGGAAGATCGTGCCGGCGTGTTGGCGTGTGAGTTTTGCACGACCTTCGTTAGGACGATGTTGAAGAAATCACATGACAGTGCGTCGCCTTGCCTCAAACCTTTTTGACATTGAAGGTCTCGCTGACTTTGTTACCGACCTTAATGGAGCGCCAACAGTTCTCCGTCTCTCGTCATACTGCACAAACTGACAAGATTGGCCATAACACCTCTCCATCTCCTCGACCGCGCGCTTCTCATGCTCTTGCTTTTTTCTTCTGAAAAGCCGGTTCTTTCAATTCTCTTCTGTTCGTAGAGCTCACGAACAGCCCTCGTTGTTCGATGCAGCGCTGCCTTGTAGGCCTCCTGCTTGACTGCATGTGCCTGCCTGCACTCGTCGTCAAACCATGGGTTCCGTCGGGGTGGTGTCGTAAAACCCAGCACATCAGTGGCTTCTTGACAACGACTCCATTCTTCTTCTATTGAATGTGCAGGCGGCTTTGAACTTACAGAGAGTTTCTGGGAGACTCGGTCGGCAAAGATATTGGCAGTCCGCTGCGATTGTAGCTTTGCGACGTCAAACCGTGGTGTTTGTTCTCGACTCCGTTGTTCTCTTGATATCCTGATTCTTAACTTGGCTACAACAAGGAGCCTCGTAACATTCCAAATTAAGGCAACATCCTGCGGAGGAATCGCTCACCGGAGGATAAAGTTGATTATAGCAAAAACGACTTGTGTGGGGCTCTTAAAAAGTCCAACTCTACTATGCGAAATAATCGAACAAAAATATGTAAACGTTGTCAAGCAGCTGGCTTTGAAGCCCGGCACTGAAGGCGCATCTCGTAGCGAAGTAAGCAGTATATCAAGGAGACGCTGAACAGAGCAGAGAAGAGCT
>OU744318.1:64532419-64560312 GCA_916610145.1 Eristalis arbustorum | reverse complement strand
GTTTGGACACGTGACACTAATGTGCCCATCATCAGGAGTGCCAAGGCGAGCTTTAAATGCGACTCTATCTGGGCAGACCCAGGTACAAGTCCAAAAACTTGCTTGGCTGATGAGGTTGAGTCGATGCCAGAGATTGGACATCTGTAGTGCGACCAGCGACGTCTTAAATGGATCATGCACGTCAGAAAATAATGATGCTTATAAGATGAGAAAGCACATTACTTAATCAGCTCCCACATACCCTGGCCACAACGGACGCAAATGTACATTTTGCCGGAATGGGTATAACCTCGGACAATGTATCTCCTTTTAGATGGCACGCTCGTCAAATTTTGGTCAACTTCAGATCAAATCCTAGAGAAGACTAGGGAGACTCAGGTCGGTACGCAACCTCTTTCGGACGACTTAAGGTCGTATACCACTCAAGATTCATCCCAAAGGAGCTGTTTAATGTGACGATTGACTCGTCATGCAGGAGAAATGTACGCCTTTGGGTCGAGCGGCGGTGACAAAATGCGATGCATCATCGAGCAGTTCGCCTCGATGCCTTCCCAGCCGTTTCTAACATTCGCCGCGTTGATTTCTCCAGGACGGTGATTCCATGCAAAATGCGAAGGTTCCAAGCTTAATGGCGATTGCATGGCAGGCTGGTCGTTATTTCCTAAGCGACCAGAAGAGAAATATACGCCCTCGATCAGAACTCGAACCGTCGTCCACTAACCGGTGGCTGACGGCAGCAGTTTTGAGCCAACGAAGGAGCCTGCCTTCTCGTTTAAGTGTAAAGGCAGTTCCCTCGAAAATAATTTCGGTCCTCTGCTTAGGAGCATATGCTTAGACCTCTGAGTGCCCCTGACACAGACTTCCATCCCCCGTTCGATGAGACTGAAGATCTAGCGTTAGTTGAAAGCAGAGGAGAAATAATGAAGGGATTCCTCGTTGTAGTGTGCATCTCACTGAGCATGGTTTTAATATGGGTGGCGCTACAGCCCGTAGGGGGCCAGGGCCTAGCTTCTCAGCAACCACTCGTGTTGTGCGTGCTATTGTTCTGTCACGAGCTGAAGGGACCTACGGTTTAATGCCGAATCCGAACGGCGGACTGAGCATGGTTGCTGATCTGTTATTTTGTTGCTTGGAGGTGAGCATATTTTTGTGAAAGGCGGCGATTGATTATCCCTTAGACGAGACAAGTAACCTCTCTAGCCAGTTGGTCTTGTCCCGGGAGCAACTCTGTCATCAGGCCTTTGCAGCTTGTACGTCGTAGCCCCTGACTTCTGTTGTCACTTCATCCGCAAACAATTGGGCCTTACGTGGGAGGCGTGACTAACACTCCGTGCTCCATTGTTTTCAAAGCCATTGGTAGAGTATATGCACCAGTTTTTAGTGATGACGGCATTCTGGTAATCTTTCTGGGGGCTGAGTGGACCGATTGGTCTCGGGCTCAAGCTGGCTTAATTTATTTTTAAAGACCGACTCTGCCGGAATGTATGGACGGAGAGGAGGTACCTGTGTACATTGACCTCAAATGTCTGCGGTTTGTAGTCTGTGGGAAATATTCGGCTGGGAAGAGCATTCAATATCCGGGGCTAAACAACGAGTCTCTGAAATTTAACTGTGCGCCCAAAAGTAGGGTAAGCTCATGGGCATTCCTAGCGAGGCGTGTATTACCGGTGAATTCTGGGAGAGGAGGAATGCCGTTGGCTAGCTTAAATAGAGCGCGGACACGGAAGACAGGCGAGTCTAATGAACTTGTGTCCTATAAGTGCAATCGGTAGCTTTTGGATTGGTCTTGGTGGCACGCGACCACATCTGAGCGCTGTACTCAAGCTTATGGCAAATATACGCCTTGTAAGTTAGATTGATCTTGGTGGCACCAGACCACATCTGAGCGCCGTACTCAAGCTTATGGCAAAAATACGTCTTGTAAGTTAGAGTCAAGTCAGAGGGGGTGAAATATTTCTTGCATCGATTAAGGAAAGCTAAACGGTTCGCAGCATTTTTGCCAAACCTCGAATATGTGATAGGTTGATGCACATATCGAGGAAAGTGATTCGATTTCATCGACACAAGCGCCATTCATGGATAGTGGCTTATTATAAGAGGTCCGCTTGAGTGACGGCTAACTGCAATGAACTGTCAAGATCAGAATTTAACTGCCGTATGTCAATGCCAGATCGTGAGTCCTGCTATCAACAGCCAAGGAATGGCTTCGATTAGAACTAGAATAGGATGAGAATTTGAATGTGTGTGGTCGCTATGGAAGAGACTTAAGGATCAAAGCCCGTCGACCGGCTGACCACTGAATGGCTTGGCTTTTGAAAAATGTTGCGAAGCACGGATATCATGTGAGCCCGTTGGCACTGACTCCAGCCTCCCATGAGCCCACCAAAGTGTGACAACGCGGGCGGCTTAAACTTCCATTTCACAGATTCACCTAGATTGTTTGCATTGGGTGCAGCTTCCATTGCGTGCGAGAACTTAGCAGCTTTTCGCAATCTTTCGAACACTGTTTCTGTACAGCTCTAGTGTAAGATAGGGCAGCAGATATTGCACAGCACAATGCGGACAGAGGGAATTAGGTGGACGTCCAACGTTCGACGGGTTCCCACAAGATCAATTCTCTCAAGTGAACGTTCAACATCCAGCACGAGCAGGAGAGCTGCCACCGTGAGTCAAGGCATTCGAGGTATTTCTGCTGACGCTGCGTCTGGAACGATTCTTTTTATTTACGAGCTCTGAACCTTTTCAAAGGCAGAAGGTTAAAACAAGGAATACTCTCAGAAAAACTCAATTTGTACAACATCCACATCTGCCTACGAATCTCCTTAGGGACGCATTAAATGCCCATGTCGCCAGCCACCTTCAAGTGTAGAAGGCTTTGGTGAATTGACAATCCAGCACTGCGACGCATGACTTGCCAGCCAGCTCCAAGTGTGTAGGGCCTTGGCGGAATTGGCAATTCAACACTCGGACGCATGGCTTGCCAGCCAGCTCCAAGTGTGTAGGGCCTTGGTGGAATTGACAATCCAACACTGGGACGCATGGCTTGCCAGCCAGCTCCAAGTGTGTAGGGCCTTGGTGGAATTGACAATTCAACACTGCGACGCATGAGTTGTAGAAACGTCTACCGTTCCATGCCTTCATGTCTGTTGACCCAGTTGTAGTCTTCGGCGCAATGAGACTGTGGTCGCGCAACTCAACTTGAACTCCTGGTAAGTTGTCGATGGCTTGAGGGATAGCTTTGCCTGGAGAACAAATATTGGACGTTTTTACAACATTCTTGAGGTTCAATGTACAGATGCCTTGTCAATCAGTTTTACATTGACCGCCTCGTGAATTTGATCAATTTTCGCGGTAATCTTCCAACTGCCACAGTGTCCCAGGCTGCCAGGCCTACCAACGACTTGCACACACCTGTTTCTATGTTTCCTTACGTGTATTAATCGATTCTGATGCACTCGGAAGCATTTCGCGACATCAAACTTTTCGTTGAGCCATCATCCGCTGAAGTCCTTCGTTTAGGCCTACCTTATGGGTTTCATGGCCTTCAAGACGATTGGAGGTTCCCGCTCACCCAAGCAAAACAGCAGACATTCTAAAGCCCCGCCAGGACCACTCGCACCCCTTCCTGCACGACACACTGTCACCTCGGTACTCTATGAACAGCATCGGATGGATCATCCTGCTCGTCCGCAAAACCGCTACAGTTTTCCATTTATGCAAAATAGCAATCAATTTCTATCATGATGGGGCAATCTTGATTTATGACTTCATGACTACCTCCATCAATTCAATCGTCGTTGCATTCGTCGTCGTCGTCGACGTCGCCTTCGCTGTTCATCCTCCTCTCGATCTAGATTAGGTTCTGCCTCGGCGGAAGATCGCAGCCGGGTTCCAGTAAACATCAATTTAAATGAGCTCCACATACCCGAAATCGGATCGGAAACTAGAGTGAATCGTGATTCCAAATGGGTCTGAAGAGCCTATTATACATCATTATTCCACGTCTCAGTTGCCGGCGATGACACAGAAAAAAAAAAACAAAAAAGAAAGAAAATTTCCAACTAAACAAGCAACCAACCCAACCCGTCGTCGAAGAAAGGTGTTGATGAGTGGTGTGCACAGGAGAGGAAAAGTCAGCGACACCCAACCCTTTCCGTTCGACCCATCCGACCAGTCACCCATCCATCCATCCATCCAGCCGTCGGCCCATCCATCCAGCCGTTCGGCCATCCGTCCGCTCAACCATTCCAATTGCGATTTCAAGGTGACTTAAGCATCTTTTCACAGCACGACGAAATCATATTGCCTCGATTTAATGTGATGATGCTGATCATCATTATGATCGTCGTCGTCGTCGTCGTCGTCGTTGCTCTGCGGCTCTGCGGATGAGTGTGCTTCTTCCACTTCAGCCTGGCAGCAAGGCAAAGTGTCATATACTCGAGGCTGTGTTCGCCTGTGTGTATGTGTGCTCCCAGAACCGAGTACAACATGGAAAAGTCATAGTAATTGGGTTTACCGATCCCCGAGTATAAACTAACAAACTTGCTCGCCTAAGTGCCTGGACGGCGCGCCGCGCCGCGCATCTCTCTTGAGCGCTGCTCTCGAGAACGATCCACGACAACGTCGTCAACGGACGACGACAACGACAACGACAACGACAGCGACGATGAGTGTGCAGCCGAGAGGCAGCCGATGTGGTTAATAAATTTGAATGTGTGCTCGGTGGAATTGCATTTGGAATCGTTTTTGATTTGAATTGGGTGCAACAGCTCGGCAAATATCACCGCAGCACCGGGTGAGTGTCGACCGTCGAGTGGTGGGGCTCGGGTCACACAAGTGATCTCTCGACGCTTGGAAATGAAGACAACACTCTGACTGCGCTCTCATTAAGATATCTTTGCGGGTTCTTCTTCTTTTGTTTCGGTTCGCTGCTCGCCTTACTTCATTTCGTGAGAATTTCGAGGGAAAGGGAACACAGGCGAGACCCACTTGATGGCGCTACATTGTTGAACACGTCCGCATGTGGGTTGGTGTGTGATACCTGAGTGATCGGCCGGTCGGCACTCGCCTCCATCGTCGTCGCCGTCTCCGTGTCCGTCATCGGTCCGCGGTCTCGGAATTGGGGGTTGCCTACTAAGAAGATCATTGAATTGACACGATCTGCTGGCGGAGTGGAGGCTGAGAGGGTGTACGGGTGGAGCGTATCTGGATCAGTTGATCTTCTCTCGTGGCGAGCCAGACGCGCTCTTCGGCCGGCGCGGGAGTGGGTAATTTTAAATTGATTTCGGAATTTGTTGAGGTGGTGGAGGGTGTGGCGGGAGGTTTATGGCATTGCGTGCAAATGGGAGAAGCCTTCTTAATGGGATCTGCATTTTTAAGTGTGCCAAAGCCAAAGCCCAGAGCCAGAGCCAGACTGCCAGAGCCAGACTGCCAGAGCCAGACTGCCAGAGCCAGACTGCCAGAGCCAGACTGCCAGAGCCAGAGCCAGAGCCAGAGTCTGAGCCAGAGCCAGAGCCAGAGCCAGAGCCAGAGCCAGAGTCAGAGCCAGAGCCAGAGCCAGAGCCAGAGCCAGAGCCAGAGCCAGAGCCAGACTGCCAGAGCCAGACTGCCAGAGCCAGACTGCCAGAGCCAGACTGCCAGAGCCAGACTGCCAGAGCCAGACTGCCAGAGCCAGACTGTTAGAGCCAGACTGCCAGAGCCCGAGCCAGAGCCAGAGTCTGAGCCAGAGCCAGAGTCAGAGCCAGAGCCAGAGCCAGAGCCAGACTGCCAGAGCCAGACTGCCAGAGCCAGACTGCCAGAGCCAGACTGCCAGAGCCAGACTGCCAGAGCCAGACTGCCAGAGCCAGACTGCCAGAGCCAGACTGCCAGAGCCAGACTGCCAGAGCCAGACTGCCAGAGCCAGACTGCCAGAGCCAGACTGCCAGAGCCAGACTGCCAGAGCCAGACTGCCAGAGCCAGACTGCCAGAGCCAGACTGCCAGAGCCAGACTGCCAGAGCCAGACTGCCAGAGCCAGACTGCCAGAGCCAGACTGCCAGAGCCAGACTGCCAGAGCCAGACTGCCAGAGCCAGACTGCCAGAGCCAGAGCCAGAGCCAGAGCCAGAGCCAGAGCCAGAGCCAGAGCCAGAGCCAGAGCCAGAGCCAGAGCCAGAGCCAGAGCCAGAGCCAGAGCCAGAGCCAGAGCCAGAGCCAGAGCCAGAGCCAGAGCCAGAGCCAGAGCCAGAGCCAGAGCCAGAGCCAGAGCTAGAGCCAGAGCCAGAGCCAGAGCCAAAGCCAGAGCCAGAGCCAAAGCCAGACTGCCGGAGCCAGAGCCAGAGCCAGACTGCCAGAGCCAGACTGCCAGAGCCAGACTGCCAGAGCCAGACTGCCAGAGCCAGACTGCCAGAGGCAGAGCCAGAGCCAGAGCCAGAGCTCCCTCCCCACCTGCACTCATCCAATAAACGACAGCTATTAATGCTACTCAAACGGCGTTTTATGTGCTTTTTTACGATCATCTCCGAAGCTTCGGGTCCCGCAGCGAGATATGAATCAATTTGGGATGGCTACACGCATTTCGACTGTTAATCCTGTCCACTTTGTAGCCGGCTGATCTACGAGAGCTCCGCATAATATTTGCCCATCAAATCTTCCGCTTGTCAGATCTTTATCTCGAATTAAGCCTCATTTGCATCGCGGTACACCGGCAGGCTCCATTCATAGTTAGCTCCCTTAAACGCTGGACTAATTCAAATTCAAAATCCCACCGGTTTGGGTCGTAAACATTTTTATGTCGAGCTACTGGCCGCTCGGCCGCCAGCCCGATCGTTCAATTAATTTAATAGAGCCCAACAAACTAAATAAATAAATGCATAAGACAATCATCGCTAGAGCGACTTTGATTCGTTATCTAATTGCTGTCAGCTTTACGAGGCGTCGCATAAAATCCATCACGGCGCTGTGAATGGCCGCAAGAGCGCGATCGCGAGTCGCTAGTTGAAGATGGCGCGCATGCGCTTCTGGAGCAGGGAACACAGCGTCCAGTTAATGGTGAATGTTTTAACACTTTTGGCGCAGCGCACGTTCCACAATCAAAATTCGATGATGGGCCCGCTGTGCGGCTGAGATTCATGCGTTCGCATGGAACGGGGCGAGCACCGTATTTACGATTTGTTGAACAATGTTGGCGGGGCACTAATGAAACCCGAATGGGGCGCTGCTTTACGACCGGGGAATCATTTTGATGAAGTTCCCTGTCACTGCTTGTTCTTGCTGGAGCGAGTGTGACGAGTGCGACGGGTGTGCGTCGAGTGGTGTCTCGAGGACGCTTACTCGTGGAATGTTGCAAGCGCCAGCCGCGACTCCGCTAATTCGAGGATCGCATGTGGGGGCAAGTTGTTGAACTTAGGAACTTGATTTGCATGCGTGGTGGGGAGGAAGCAATTAAGCCATCCGCTTGGCGATGATTGAAGTTTTTTTTGGCATTGATTTCGAATTTTAATTGCCATCGAGTTCTGCGGCATTTGATGGGCTTCATTCAGTGGGGCGACCAATAATCCGGCGACGATCCGGAGAATTAAAAGGCAATCAATGCGAGATGCCTTATCTGCTATCTAATTGTGCTTGAGGACTGGTGAACCTGTTTGATGCGCGACGTCCCGACGGCGCAGTGACTTCTTGACAAAAGGAGTGATGGGAGGAGGAATGAATTTATGGCCTTGCGTTGAATATTGGCATTCTTCTGAGAACAAGCAAGTTATGAGATCAGTGGTGTTCACCAGGGCTCAGGAAAGAAAGAGGTGGGGCCGTGAAAATTATTTCTGTCGCTCAGAGCTGGAATCGAACCTACGACGTCGAGGTTGGGGTCGACGCACATACCCACAACGCCACGGGGCACCACTACATACGCCACCGTATAGTTTTGAATAATTTTGTAGACTGCAACGTTTACCGAATAAGGATCATGCCATCCACACACTCCACCACTCTGAGGTTGCTGCTTTCATTCGAGGACGCCATAGCTCCCACAATGTAGTTGTAGTTGCCAAATTGTCTTGTGACCTTGGCTGCCTTGTATTAGTCCGCTATGCAGAAGATCCGTGCAAGTTTCTATTTCAAAACAACTCTTAACCACTGACAGTGCTCAATTATGGGTCTTAGCCGTTCAGAGACAAGAATAAACTCCACCGAGTCTGGTAGACCACGAACGATTGCAGAGGGCATCACGTCTACCTCAGACAATATTCATATATCCGCATTCGCTATGTCCACAGAGACTGTGGATCTGAGTGGCGCAACAAACCTGGGCGCCGTTTCTCTAGAGCTTGGCAGTGGCAGTCTCGGTTTCTTCTTCGTCGCCACAGTTGCAGCAGAGATCGCTGGATTCCTAGTACCTTTTCGGAGCACTGTTCCGATTGGACAGTTGCCTGTGACCACTCCGATAAGCATGTGAATCCAGATTCGGTCTAACGCCTGAGCCTTTTTTGTTTTGCCGACTCCGGCCACGTTAATCTTGTCGTTTGACAGTCTTGCAGTCTTGCAAGCTAAGGCAAGTTGACACTGATCGGCGGTTGTAGCGACGCGCGCTCTTTCATTCCACTCGATTGAGATGTGGCCTGTGACGCAGCAGAGTTTGACCTTGTCGCGTCTGAAAGACATCATTATGGCCTGGCTGTATACAAAGTCGGTGATATCCAATGGTGGTGTATGGGTATCTTGTAAGTGTTTCGGCTGAAAAATCACCCAAATAAGAAGAACTTGCCCAGTACTGAAATCAAGCGCAGAATTACTCTTGCCAATCGCTGCTTCTTTGAGGTCAAGAGCCAATTGAGTAACAGAGTCATCTCTCGAAACACCAAACTGACTTTATATAAGACTCCGATCGTTCCCCTGTACTGCTCTATGACGGAGAGATATGGACGCTATTGAACGCTGATGATGTTGTTGTCCTGTTTGCGCTAATGGCGTCTGGACATTATATCATCTACAAGTGGAGGAGGCCATGTGGTGGACCCTCTTCACTCAATGTGCTTGAAAAGCCTTCTCCTCTCTAAATACTGTAAGCCTCGTAACACTTGACATTGGATGGAAGCCTGGCGTTATATATATGAGTGGCGCTACAGCCGATAGAGGGCCAGGGCTTCTCAGCAACCAATCGTGTCGTGCGTGCTATTGTTCTCACACGGAGGAGGTGGATACTACGAAGCATCGTCGCTTAGGGCTCTGTTGTAGGGCCCGTGCCTTAAAATCTCAAATCAAAGCATAAATGCGTACAAAATGGAGGTGGACACTACCAAGTGGAGTCCCTCTGGGCACGGCAGTGGAGCCAGTGCTGTAAAATCTCAAGTCAAGGCGTCCATGTTGCAGAAATGTGTACAATATGGAGTGCTGTAAAATCTCAAAAATGTGCAAAATACGACACGCAAGTGGATGCACTCACGGTTCGAAAGTAGGGCCAGTACTTTAAAATCTCAAAAATGTGCAAAATTCGACACGCAAGTGGAGTCCCTCAGGGGTCGACAGTAGGGCCCGTGCTTTAAAATCTCAAAAATGTGCAAAATACGACACGCAAGTGGATGCACTCACGGTTCGAAAGTAGGGCCAGTACTTTAAAATCTCAAAAATGTGCAAAATTCGACACGCAAGTGGAGTCCCTCAGGGGTCGACAGTAGGGCCCGTGCTTTAAAATCTCAAAAATGTGCAAAATACGACACGCAAGTGGATGCACTCACGGTTCGACAGTAGGGCCAGTACTTTAAAATCTCAAAAATGTGCAAAATTCGACACGCAAGTGGAGTCCCTCTGGGCTCGGCAGTAGGGCCAGTGCTGTTTTATCTCAAAAATGTGTTAAATACCACACCGGAGTGTAGTCCCTCAGGGCTCCGCTATGGATCCACTGCTCTACATTGCTGTGCCGCAAGTATAGCGACCAACCACCAAGTCCAACACTAATCGTCGCATTAGGACACAGTCAGCAACAGCCCATAGGCAACCGGCAAAATGAGGTGCCTTTAAAGTGCCAAACATTGTCCGGGCATTTCTCACACACCGTCGCGTCGCCAGCATCATGCAACGCATTCCGTCAGTTCATGTCCGAACTCATTTACCATCCCTAGTCCCAGTGCGACTCTCTCTCGCTAGTGTGTTACACCACACGGCTTCGGGCAGACTTGACGGTGTCCATTTGTCTTACAAAATACCCCGAAACAGTTAATTTATTGCAAGTGTCCGTTTATAGTCATTCGACAGGCGACCGTCGTCAACAATTTCCCCCCAAGCACAAGGCACAAGCCCGCGTCCCCCCGTGCGGCGCACCATATGACATCGATTATTCACCCAAAATCCACAAAAGTCACATTCACTCGCGATCTACATGTGGTAACACACGTAACGCTGTGTCCCCCTGCCAAAGACTAATCTGTCCATAAATGAATATCTATCAAGTTGGCGGCAGTTTGCAGATCACCGGCGAGCACAGAGCAGAGCGGTCGGCAAACGACAACCACGACCACGACGACGACGGCTGCAACGTGAATCTGTAACATTTTTAAACGCACCCAAGAGGCTATCTGTATCCACTACTCAAAATGGAAATCCAATTGCAGCATGATCGACATGCAAGAGCACAGAGAATCGAATCGAATCGAACCGAATGCCGTGATCCGTGATCCGTGCCATGCGCACACTCGTACTCGCGTACATTTCGTCTTGCTTCTCGGCTGGCGAGGGCAAGGCGGAGAGATACGAGATCCTTTCTGCTGTCATAATGTTGAATTGAATGTGAATCAATTGAGAGATGATGGAAACCGAGGGCAGGCGCACACACACACACCACGGCTGCGGCGAAGATGCAGCCGGAGGAGGCACGTCTGCGCACGGGGAGACCGAAGCCCCGACCAGCGGGAGCAGGCAAAATATCTTAAAATGCCCTTTTATTGAATTGATGACGGTTGAGGTTGGGGCTGTTTGCTGTGCTCTGCAGACGGACCGACGGACGCGAAGAATACGGCAGCAGGCCGCAAGTGAGCTGAAGATCACTTGTGTGGTGGGCAGGCATCTTGGGTGATTGTCTTGTTTGTCAGTCGAATGTTGAATTGCTTGTGGAGACGTATGTAGTTTGGTTTTTGTATTGTTCTCGACCGGGTTCGACTATTATTTTTGAATCCATTATCATTCTATTATGCGAGACGTGCGGTTAAGCGGTGGCGGTGGCCGGCGCGCCAGCCGACTGTGCATTGTGAGCGGTGGCGAGGTGGCTTGGAAGTCTCGATGACAAAGGGGGTTCGATTGACTCGGTGTAGATCAGTGTTCCTGCACTGACAAGAGTCCAGGCCAGATCTCGGATGGAGGGTGTCTGTGTTTGGAGTCGTTTGGTCAGAGGGGCTAAACGATTGAAGGCCAGGGGCGGTTATAGGGCTTCCATCGGGTATAGGGGGCTCGAAAGTCCTGACTCGAAGGACCATGCTCCTTATACTGCCAGTTCTACTTTATGGAGCCTAAAGCTGGGCATTAAGTAAGGCTGCAGAGCTGGTTCTTGGCGTGGAAGTCGCTTGGAGGAGAAGACACAACCGCGAACTCTACGAGCTGTACAAGGATGTGGATGTAGTAATATAATAATATGGGTGGCGCTACAGCACATAGGGGGCCAGGGCCTAGCTTCTCAGCAACCACTTGTATTGAGCGTGCTATTGTTCTCTCACGAGTGGAAGGGACCTACAGTTTTACGCCGAATCCGAACAGCCAAGTTTGAGAAGCTTTCTCTAGACAGGAATTACTCTTTGAGCATTGTCAGTGACTCGAAAGAGGTGGGGTCTGAAAATGATTTGTGTCGCTCTGAGCTGGAATCGAACCTACGACGTCGAGGTTGGGGTCGACGCACATACTCACAACGCCACTGGCCACCATGTGGATGTAGTCCGGAAGGAAAAAATCCGTCGAATACACACACTCGGCCACATCGAACGAATGGACAACAACGCTCCAGCAAAGAGGGTCTTCGAATCCGAGCCTCCTGGTTCGAGAAGGAGAGGAAGACCGAACCTCCGGTAGAAATACCAAGTCATCGCGGATGCAAGACAGCTTGGCCTTGATGACTGGAAGCAGCGTGCCCAGGACCGTCACCGATGGAAGGCAGCAATTGCTCAGGCTCAGACCCTTCATGGTTCGTCTGCCTGATAGTTAATTATAATTATAATCAGGTATAGGACCCTAGAGTGTAGGATCAGCCTCAAAGGAGCCAACCATGTCTAAGATCAATCCTTTGCATCGAATGGCAGCGGTGGTTAAGCGGCAAACCAGTTGAGGTAGGAGTAGTTACTAGGACTTGCCTCGGTTGGAGGAGACTTTGAGGCTCTAAGCCTGGCTTACGTCTCATCAGTCTCCAACCGAGGCAAGTCCTAGTAGGCGGACATTAACGACATCAGTCCAATGACCTCCAGAAGTGTTGTCGTAATTTTTCAGTTAAGCTGATCTGAAGCCAGGCTTAGGTTACGATAGGTTATCGGGCTGCTAGCGAAATTAAGAGGACAACATTTGTTGGTCCATGTGAAAGCCAGTGCCATTAATGGTGACTGTAGCAGATTTTAAAATCAGAAAATATTGCCCTGTTTTGACAGAGATTCAAACCTGGAACTTTTATAACAAGGTGCAGGCACTCAACCAAATGCGCCATCCGACCGCTTGAAGCCTGTCTTAGAGGTCATGTACTATGTCGAGAGATTGAGGGCATTTGCATAAAAGACTGAAACAAAAAATGTGAGTTATTCATTTTCTAAGCTTGGCTCAGAAGCTTAGTCAACGGCTTAGGTTAGCAATCAATGTCTCTAGCAAGCCTCGTGGGGAGTTTCATACGATGCGTGGCCTACTTGCCGTGTCATCGACTCCGAACTTAAGGAACACCGCAACGTAAGCCGTCCGGAGCTAAGGTGGCGCTCCTAAGTGGAAAATGACATAAACCACTTGGACACCCAACTTGGAATGCAAAGCTGGATGTGGCCGCCTGGTGGGGCTTGTTGGTTGAGGCCCACGATGATGGAGAAGACATTTGTTTTGCCGCGGAGGCCGTGAAGGCTCTCGGACTAGCGACATTGGTAGTAAGTGGTCTAAAAGCATAGCCCAAGGCCGAAATAGGTCCATTGAACTGCCACGTAGGGGCTTTACATCAAAGAGGGCTTGGGGCGGCGTGACTGCTACGACAGCCGGCCAGATTTCTCAGTGAGCTCTAGTAGCGGCTTGATCGGTGTCTCTCACATATCGCTTAGGTTATCGAAACCTAGAATGGCTCTCCTGTCTAAGGCGAGTGCATGGAAGCTGGAGGAAACGTGCTGTACACCCCTCTTCGATGCTTTATCTCGTCTTAGTCTTATCGCGTGTTGATCCAATAGCCAGTGTCCGAGTGCTCAGACTTAACAGATCTGATCTGATCCGTTGTACTACCAGACAAGAACCTTCATTTGCTGCAATTTCACCGTCTTCCGGTGGCGGTTCCTAAGACGAGAAGCCTACATCATCAGTTCTCACCTCATCAACACCGAATAGCTGCCACTTGGTCTGATCAAAGGTGGAACAGTGGCAAATGACGTGCTCTATAGTGTCGGCTTCTTCTCCCCCCGGCACAGCAGAGGGAATTATCGCTTGTGGCTCGTCAGTACACCAAGAAGTCGTGCGCAGTTCTTTTTCTCAAAAGAAGGCCCTGGATAAAGGCGTTGAGGCGCATGGATTGTCTTCATCCTGGAGAGCCATGCCACCTCCGGTTGCTTCAACGAGTAGTGGAAGCCCTAATCAAGGACCCAGGTAGTAAAGGCTTTTCCTATTTTAATTGGTGAACACCATCTTTGACTGCCACTGTCTATTTGTTCAGTCTCATGGCTTACCGTCGGAGCTTTTCAAAGCTGGCGCCATTGCACTGGTAGGGAGCATGCAACAGATCATTTGACGAATTTGGAAAGCCGAAGGTATGCCTGACGACTGAAATATGGCCCATCCACGAACAAAGGCGACTGTCTGCAGCAACAACAGAGGTATATCCCTGCTAAACGTCGCCTACAATATCCTATCCAGCGTACCGTGTGCATGTCTAAAGACTGATTTCTGAGCTATGATAGTGCGGCGGGCGGCTGTAAACACCGAATGCACTATCTTCTACGAATCAGTCCAGCTGATGGGATACCCTGATAACATTGAGATAATCGTGAGGTCCCACCGCGTCGTATGAGCTGGACTAAAGATCAACGAGGACATGTCCTGCTTTATGGAGTAGAAAGCTGAACATTAAGCCACACAGACCGCTTGACTCATTTCTGTGGGTCCACGTTAACTCATTGATTTATGCCAACGAGCCGACTACGTTGGAGAAGCTCACAGCGAAAACTGAACCACTAGCAGCCGTTTCGGCCAAAATATGAGGTCGCGTCGTGGAATGATGGGTCCAAAAATTCGACCGCTGCGAACTTGCCCGCGGTGGCCATATGAATGAAGTCGTGTTCCGTTTATAGATGGTTTGACTGTGCTTGTTGCTGAGTTGGTTTGCGTGTCTTTCAAAAAAAAGTTGTCAAGTCCTTATTGGAAGACCCTTACCAATCTAGATTTGGCTCCTAACAGTAGCTCCTCTGATGTTTGACTGGCAAGCTCATCGGCGATCTCATTTACTTCGATCCTGTGGCCACGATCAAATTCAGAAAAAAATGGTCCCGCGGGTTCAACTAAATTCGGGCACCTCTGATGTAGTGATCGTTCTGGAAGTGGTTGCGTAAGGCTTTGAGCACAGCTTGGGTGTCACTGCAGACCCAAATACTTCCTCCCTTTCCACCTGTCCTTTGCTATCTAGAAAGGTTACTTCGAAGACCGACCCATATTTACAAGCAGACGACAACTTGTCGCAGCAAATCAAATTGGAAGCCTGACTTAGGTGCGAAATCATGCAGAGAGCAGTTCCAGTTGGAAGGAAAGGGAATATTAAATCCTGATGTGGAGTAGTTCCGATGCTTCTTCACATGTCATAGAGAATCCATACAGGAAGGATTGCCTCCGCCCTATTTTTCAGTCTGTACCATCCGGGCATCCTTGAAACAAGTGAGTGTTGTCTTTGAGCGGCTATCACCAGTTGCGCACTTGGACTTGTGTGTAGTTGTGGTCATCATTCACTAGAAACCTCTTCGGGCCGTTGTCAAGGCACCCATGGCCTCCAAAGCCCACATAGTCATTATCAATCGTACGCCTCTCCAGACGCCATCATTGGGCTTCCTGACAGTGCAGTGGCAGAAACAGACGCGGTGAGTGGATGAAGGGATGGAGTTTCTGGCCGACGAGTGACATTAAACAGAAAAGGACTTGCCGGTGTCTCACCCATCTCTCAGCCATCAAGAGCACAATGCATTCAGCTTTATTGTTTAACTGAGCCGAGGCTGTAAGGCCCACACCTCAAATATTTCATTTAACTCCCTTAGCCGGGATCGTCGCCATGCCTGACAAACAAAAATGGTAATCTGGTGGATGCTGGGACATTTTTCACAGCAAAATGCACGACTTAGTCGAGTTTTAAGACTGGCTTTGCCAAATCTTAGCCTGGCTTGGAATTGTAATTCTTCGTTTCCAGCACATGTCAATTATGGGGGGATTTTAAAGTTTTCTTTGAGCTCGTCATTGGAATCTTGGCTAAGCTCAGCTTCGTCTGAGAAAAAAGATGACATAATGATGACCCATCTGTGTGCTTCTTGGTTTCAGGGAAAGCTTGGCTTTGAAGACATTCTTCAGATTTGAAGACAACTTGCCAGATTTTCGTCCGCCTTTGACAAAGCTTATGCCTCCGCGTCGTAAAGCAGGACTGACACGGTTCCGGCCCTATAGAGGGTTGCTCTGGTTGTTCGCGAGAGGAGTTTGCTCATGAATTGCTTTCTCAGCCCAAGGAGGCAGTGGTTGGAAAGAGTTATTCATCCTTGTCTGAATTTGTAGCGCTTCCTGGGTAGATAAAGTTCTTTGACTTCCTCTGTCTGCTGCGACGTTCTGACCAAGATGTCGGTGTTGGGTGTCTTTTCCTGTTGACGGCCGTTGCATGGATGAAAAGGAGGAAGATAACACTTATTACCTACTCTGCTCCTGCAACACTCTGGCTAGTCGTAGGTTCCTACACCTTGGGGCTTACTACTTCAACAACCTCAACGAGATAAACAGCGCCAGCATAGGCCAGCTAAACCGCTCCACTACAAGCACCAACTGGTTAGGATGTTAGGACAAGTTAAGCCGCGTGGTATCACAATGGGCCTATTCCGGCCTAAGTGTGACTGCCCCTAGCAGTCAGCCACTATAACCTAACCTTACCTTGACAGCCATGCCCTGATTTACCACCAATCCCATCTTCGCGGCCTCCGTCGCAATACCCAGAAAAGCGCCACTGACATCAGGCTACGTTCTTCTGGTGATGTCAATATCGTGGCATTTGCAAATAGTTGGATGTCTGTAAAATTATTCCCCCTCTGTTTGATTTTTGAACAATTCTTCGGAGAATGATGTTGAAGAAGTCCCATGACAGCACGTCGCCTTGTCTAAATCGGTTTGGTCCGTACCGATCTTGAGGAGCGAGCGGCGTGCATTTGCCATCCTTATCCTGCAGAAACGGACGAGTTTGGTAGGGATGCCAAAACTAGCTCTGTATAGCTCGTCTTCTATAAATGCCATCATAGGCGGCTTTGACGTCGATGAAGAGGTGGTGAGTATCGATTTCTTAATCTTGGGCTTCTTGTTCTTCTTGGTGTGGCGCTACAGTTCGGGGTGGACCTGGGCCTCAACCAACATGCCTCTCCAACTAGAGCGATCTCTGGCTAGATGTCTCCAGTTTCGCACACCAAGTTGGTTGAGGTCCTTCCCCACTTGGGTGCGCCACCTTAAACGCGGGCGTCCTCTGTTGCGTTGCCCGACAGGTTCGGATTCGAAGATTCTTCGGGCCGGAGCTGTGGTGTCCATACGCTCTACATGACCTAGCCACCGTAGGCGTTGGATCCGTAGACGCCTAACTGGGCTCATGCCGCTGTACAGCCCGTTCAGCTCGTGGTTGAATCTTCTCCTCCAGAACCCGTCAACGCAAAGAGGACCAAAGATCGCACGTAGAACTTTTCCCTCAAAGAGACCAAGGACTTCTTCATCCGTTTTCGAGATTGCCCATGCCGCCGCGCCGTGTAGCAGGACTGGGATGATCAGTGTCTTGTATTGAGTCAGCTTGGTTCTTCGAGAGAGGGCTCTACTACTCAATTGCCTCTTGAGCCCAAAGAAACAGCGGTTGGCAAGAGTTATCCTACGCCTGATCTCGGTACTGGTGCTATTAGTACAGCTTACTCCGGAGCTGAGGTAAGTGAAGTCCTTGACTCCCTCGAAGTTATAGCTGATCTTGGGCCTACTCTAGGATTATCCGCGCCTAAAGCTACACTGGTGTGGACCGATCAGGTTTCTGACGAATACCTTGAGGCGTTCACACGGCACGGGTGATAAGGTATGCACCTACCAAGTTGTTGACGAATGCCTTTAAGGGTTCACACAGCACGGGAGATAAGTTCTTACACGCGACATTAAGAAGACTGATGCCTCTGTAGTTGCCGCAGTTTAGAGGGGGTGTCCTTTTTTTGTGGATCCTCCTTAACCTGCCATGCGTTCCAACAATCTACAGCATTTCTGAATTTTTCGACAAAATCTGTCTTCAAACCCCAGCACCATCCGCCAGGCAGTCGCCACTTCGCCCGCCTTGAGCACACGTGAAAGCGTCCCAGACACTTGCCCAGAGGGCATTTGCGGATTTTTTTTTTTCTACCAGAAAATGCCAAGTAGGCGCCAACCATCACGAGATGCCACCTGAAGCCACCCGGATAATGAATGAAGTACAAATGCCCATTAGGTCTGAGTGCCGATTGTCGCCACACAATGACCGTTATCCAAACAAGATGCACAGAGAATTCGTAACAACAACAAATTAATTCCAATATTTATTGAAATTAATTTAGAAAAGAAAAGCACTAGATAGCGACTTCAATCAATGCACTCATCATCATCCAATCGAGAGGACAGCAAAACATCGAAATAGATACAAATTCAAGTCGCATTACCCCGCCACCGCCAGTAGTCGGTGCCCAGTAGCACCCGCTACTGCTTGTTGCCTGTCTCTCCACAGTGCGCTACTGTGGATGATTGCTGTCGGTGGTGGCGGAGCCAGTGCCAGGGCGATGCAAAAAGAAAACAAACCGAAAGCCCCGAGGGGCCACGGAAGAAAACCACTCGCGGCGGAATGGAAAATAAAAACAAAAACAATTTAATCTCAGGGCACAGCGAATGGGCTCCGGGGGCGGGACGCAGCCACGACCGGAGAGTGGAGGACAATATAGATCGCTACCAGCTCTGTGCTGGCATTGTGCGCTGGCCGCAAGACCCGCTGCACGGAGAACATCAGCGCATCCAAATCGATTCGGAATGAGAATTGAGAATTCATAGATTCATAGATGCACTCTGTGCAATCGACGTGGCGGTGTGTGTGCCCGGGCTGCTTGTGTTATTGTTCGAAATGTCAAGTGTATCTATATGTGGTTATGATGACAATCACGGAGCGTCCTCCTGGCTGCGCGCGGTCTGTGCACGGGACGGTGCTTCTGCTGCGCTGCGCTGTGACCGTGCAGTTCCATTCAGATTGTGTGATAATATTGTTGGCTGGCTGCACTGTGCTTAGGTCCGATTGCCTGCTGTACCCACCGGCGGAGGTGGGTCATGACAACATCTCTCGGCAAACAGTGATGATGAGGAGGAGACAGATGAATCGTTCTCTTTTTCGGTTAATCTCTTCGATTGTGTGCGGTGGAAGGGGGGCGAGAGTGACAAGATGGAACTTTAAACTTCGGAGTTGTCATTGGAATTGAGTTTCTGGTGGTGACGTGGTGGGGGGATGATGCGTTCGACAGTGGCTTGCTACATCGTAAAGAAGTCAAGGTTTTCTTTTTGCTGGTGGTCATTTAGAGAGCTGAGCTCGTGGCTGTAAATTGAACAGACAGAGGGGCAGCATTGTTCGAGTGGCACGTTGATCTCTTGAGCTTATAAATATGGGCTATTCGAACCGTGGCTGAGCTGAGGTAGTTCTGATAAATTGATGCAGCAGAAGCCAGGCGTTGGTATTCAAAAATTAAGCAGATCCGGCTGAGAATGCTGTGGTTGGTGATTACGAAATGAAAAGCCCAGCTTAGTCTGAAATCAAGCTCAACTTGAGATTCCAAGGAGAGAAATGGGCTACTCTGTTACGACCTTCTCGTTAAAGTTGAGCCATAGATAAAATTGGACCGATAGCCTGACACCCAGAATTTTGTTTGAGAACTCAGGCCAAAGCCAGACTTGAAACTCGGCTTAAATTCTGATTTTGCTGGGCAACGCCGTCACAGTAGCTTAAGTTTTTCTGTAACTGGCGGCAGTGCCGACGTACAGTGTTAGCTTCTTGCCTCGTCTAAGCCGTAATTGCAATCGTAGACGTCTCTAAAGCACTCTCTCTCGTGCAGCAGGTTGATGAATTTTAGTTGATTTAAGCCCCCGAGCCATACGGCTGGATGGTGAAGTTGAGTGGCTACCACCTGTTCGAATCAAATCTGGTCCAATCATGGCACAGGATATCAAGATGATCCAAGTGTGCTGCTAATTCGCTGGAAGCCCAATAACCTAACCCTAAGCGGGTTTGAATATTGACATTTTGGAAGAAGCTTCTCAAATGCTTGACTGATCTTGTCATTCAATGATATGAGCCAATCTTAGAATGTGGCTTCACTCGGCCAGGCCAGATCGGCCAAGTTTGAGAAGCTTTTTCTGGGTGGATGTACTCTTTGACCATTGTCTCGTGACTCGAACGAGATCTGGCTTTCCCCCGAAATCGGCTCCAATAAAACATATTTGAACTCATTTTCCTACATTTCTGTAGAATTGACGATCATATGGCATAAATTGACGACCAAGTCTGGCTTGATTACAGCTTGACTGTAAATCTATGAAAAATTGTTGAAGACCTCAAAGCAGTTCTTGATCGTATTTCCCCTGTAAGGTCTTGATTTTGGCTTGAACTCGAAGGCTTAGCTTGGATTTGACCACGTTTGGATAGACCCGCCTCACTAAGATCCGTGTGGACCCAGTATGAAGCTTGAGTTACGAAATTACATGTGTTAAAGGGGTTTCCTACTTGGATGACGGATGATTTTTTTCGGGGGCATGGGCTTATGTTACTTACTTACTTAAGTTGGCGCTACAGTCCGGGGTGGACCTGGGCCACAATCAACATGCCTCTCCAACTAGCGCGATCTCTGGCTAGCTGTCTCTAGCTTCGCACGCATAGTTGGTTGCGGTCCCTTTTCACTTGCGTGCGCCACCTGAGTCGCGGTCTTCCTCTACTGCGCGGTGGATTCGAAGACTTTTTGGGCTTGAGTACACAGGGCAAAGTTGCTGACTGCACCCAACCTGGAAGGTTGCCAGCGCTATCTCTGTTTGTGCATAAATCTAGTTGACATACAGCCTCCTTGTGGCGCCCCTGAATAGCCATTACAACAACCGTTGTGTGGTGACCTAATATATGCAGCGATCCCCCTCTAACTGAGGGTCAAATAATGGTCCTGGCCTACCAGTTGTGGGTTGTGCGTGAGGCTACCTCGCTCACCACATAAAATATCGACGGTTACGAACCGACAGCAGACCTCGGATATGGACGTATTCACAGTTGACGACCCCAGCAAACGATCAAAGGACAATGATTTTCGGTTCTGCACGTGGAATGTGAGGTCACTTAACAGACCACGTGCAGCCGATGAACTCGGGGAGGCCCTGGACTGCTACAAAGCAGATGTCACCGCCATCCCGGAGATGCGATGGGATGGGCCGGGCAAAAGGAAGATGAGGAACTGCGTCATCTTCAACGGGGGTTGCTACACAGAGGGAAGGCAGCGCTTATTTGGATGCGGATTCGTTGTTCGAGGCAGATTTAGGCAAAAAGTCTTAAGCTTTGATAATATCAGCGAGCGCCTCATAACAATGAGCATCAAGGCTAAATTCGGGAACATCAGCCTGATCTGCGCACACGCCCCGACGGAGGATGACGATAGCAAGGATGACTTCTATGATCTCCTAGAAGGAACATACGATCGATGCCCCAGCTATGACACCAAGATCGTTCTGGGAGATTTCAACGCACAGCTGGGCAAGGAAGAAATCTTTGCTAGAGCCATCGAAAAACACAGCCTGCACGAGAACACATCTGGAAACGGCTGTCAATGTCACCAAATGCTTTCGAATGCATCAAAATCGGTTAGCACACGAAAGTCATCTTATTCAACAAAAACTCAGTTCGGACAAGAGTAAGCGATTTCTTCTTCTAGTTGTAGAAATAAGTTACACCTTCTCCCTTGGAACCGAACTTATATCCAACGTTTCCGCAGAAGGTGATTTGGGGAGTCCTTCACATTCCAAACCTGGCTTAGATGTTGAAGAAGCTCGCCGTATGTAGGTAGTTCCGCCAGTTCTCAAGTTATTATGAGTCAAACACTGTGTCTGCATAGCGCATCAACATCAGCAACTAAGCTCAGCTGGGGTGAAGGTTTCCACAAAACAATTCTCTGTGTCGGGCTATCGAAGCAATTTAAGCTATGGCTCAGTTTTGACGAAAATATTGTTTGAACGTAGTTCAGTATTGTTCTTGGAATGACAAGTTGGACTTGAGATTAAGATTAAGCTAGGCATTCCATTTCATACAAATTCAGAAACGTCCACTTTAAGCCTGGCTTGAAATTGGGTTTTGTCTTTGTCATTTTGTTACGGCCTTTGGTGGATCTTGCTCAACCGAACTAACAGCCTCTTCGTAGGAAGGACATTGCTCATAATACCGAGTGTACAAGTTGTAAGCCACTTTGTAGTATACATCGGTAAGCAACAAGTCTATACCGGGAAATGTCTTTTTTATTATATCTTGTTGTCCAGGCGTTATGTCACACACGCTTCCGAAAACGACTCGTTAGCGTCATCAATTTTATCTGGCCTAGGTCTAAAAGTCGTCTTTAAGTTGTCCCTTAAAGGGACACGAGTTCTAGTTCTAGTTGTGACGCCGATTTTTCCGCTGTTGTTGTAATGCATTCGGACCCCGAATCTTTTTTTAAATTTCTGCAACAAGGCAATTTGTGGCAAAAATGTCAAATTTTTTTCCGCTCTTCCAACAATCCTAATGTTATAAGGATGTCGGTATGTCACACCTATACAGAGTGTAAAAAAAGCTCGTAGAGGGCCAGGGCCTAGCTCCTCAGCAACCACTCGTGCTGTGCGTGATATTGTTCTCTTAAGAGGTGAAGCGACCTGCCGACTCCGAACGGCAAAGTTTGAGAAGCTTTTTCTAGACAGAAGTACTCCTTAAGCCTTGTCCGTGACTCGAAAGAGTTGGGGCCGTGGACATTTTTTTTTTCGACGCACAGACCCACAACGACACGAGTCACCTACCGAATGTAACCAAGAAAAAAAACCCTATGTTCGAATCTTGCTGGGTCTATTATTATACCATTTTTTGTTTTTTTTAGACATTACTCCTGTCTTGTGACAGGTTTTCTAGTTTCTAGTTGTTCATAAAGCACCTTTTCCATTACAGGTTGTTCAAATGCTACAGACTCTACACAACACATATGTAAGTACACTCGAATTGGTTTTTATCTATTTTGTTTGCTAATAATGCACCCGAAAGACCTTCTGGAAAAAAAAGACACAGTTGGATAGGTCCCACTGTACTGTCACGTTAGTGTGTGCCAGTTAAGAAAGATCCAGGGCTCTTATAGCGCATTGTGGTTGTTTTATCGTCTAAAGTTTGCTTCGTATAACTGCATCGTACCGTCGTGCCGTCAGTCGTTGAACGTTTCAGATTGTCGCCTTAAACCAGGTTTAAGTTATCAATGACTAATGTGAAGGCATATCGATGGCATTATGCATTGGGTTCAAATGTCCGGCGCTCCTTCTCTAAGTGGTGAACATCGGAAGTTTCAAATTTTCCATGCCTCTGTCGCATAAATCGAGCTGAATTTTCCTGATGGCGTGGCGTTAATGGCTTATTCGAACAGACCTACGAATGCGTGACCATGTCTCGAAATATAAACGTAGTATGTAGCACATAGCGCCGCTCTCTTCAAATCACAAACCGTTGGTGAAATGAATATCAACCGACGACGGAATGTTTGGACGATCCTCTACCTCATGCAGATTGTTATCGTTGCAAAATCGACAAGTTTGTTTGGTGACGTACCCTTTCATGCACTGACCGTAAAATGGGCAAGGCGATCGGCGGAAGAAAGCCAGGAAGCCCCTATTTGAAGATTAGATCCATAAATTTGACTTCTAAACCAGGTCTAGGTGATTGGTGAGGATTTAAGAGCATCACATTTTTGTGGAATTCCTACTTGGACGGCAGCTAATTCCTCACCAAGACGGGAGTTGCGCAAGAGTCGAAGCTGGGACCGATTCTCTTCAACATCCTCACATCAGATTAAACGCCTTCAACCAACACAGTGAGCTGTGTCTCAGCTGGAAGTCACCAATAATCGATAAGCAAGAAGTTCGAATTGAGAGAGCGAAGAAATTGCACTATTACACCAACTGGGGTACTCACATAAATCCTGGAAAATCGGTGTCTTTGAGGAGACCATCCCTAGGTGGATGCAGGTCAGCAGTCAAATGTCGGAATGCTCCAAAATAGTGCAGAGATATGAACGGGCAAAGAGGCGAAGTATCTCGGCGTTAACTAGAGGGTCAAGGTTGATGTGCAACATATATTCGAAACTGACCCTGAAGAAGGCCAGCCTAGTCTTCCATCGCATTGCATCCATCTACCTTTGATGCGAAAGAGTAATGGATTGAGCCAGAGGACAAGGCTGGTGTTCTAGAAGCAGCTTGTACGGCCAATTTCGAGGTATGGCCTTCCAATATGGCACACCATCTCTAAGTGTGGTGGCCCGAGGCGTTGTGGGTACGTGCGTCGACCACAACCTCGACGTCGTAGGTTCGGTTCCAGCTCTGAGCGACAGAAATAATTTTCACGGCCCCACCTCTTTCGAGTCACTGACAATGCTCAGAGTATTTCCTGTCTAGAAAAAGCTTCTCAAACTTGGCCGTTCGGAGTCGGCGTAAGACTGTAGGTCCCTTCCACAGAGAGAGAGAACAATAGCACGCACAACACGAGTGGTTGCTGAGAAACTAGGCCCTGCCCCTCTATGGGCTGTAGCGCCACCCATATTATTATTATTATTATCTCTAAGACCAACATTCAGAAGCTTCCAATTTTCGAGAGGAATATGGTTCGACAGGCAGCTCTGCGATGAGGGATGCATCATGACTAAAGGTTTACTTGAAAATTGTTCTCCCACAAGTAGTACGCAGCCCAGAACCAAGGTATCTTCCAACTCAGTCACCATTCTGGGGTCGATTTTGATGGAAAAAGTCCACCAACAGAAGCAACATATAACAAACCTTCACCACGTTATCAATGTCAACGGGCAGCTACCGGAAATAGGAAGAGATTCTTACTTGACCACTACACAAAACCATAGTCTTGGAACACAATTGGAATTGCTGCCAGACAACAGCGAAGAGGCATGATGGGCGACACGAGGTACGATACGATTCAAGGGAGGGAATAGGCAACGGCGAAGAATGTACACAAAACATCTGCTAGACATAAGCAGCCTTCCCAAGGAGTGAATCAGAAACCAATCCCCGGACAAGGCTAAATCTGCTAAGTGAGCAGGTATACCCATCGACGATTGACAATTAGCTGCATGCCCTCTACCAGAGCGTCGCAAAATCGGCTTCCACATAATATAGGTGGCTCTACAGTCCGTAGAGGGCCACGGCCGAGTGGAAGGGACCTACAGTTTTATGCTGACTCTGAACGGCCAAGTTTTAACCACGAACTATACGGGCTGTACAGCGGCATGCACCTAGTTAAGCGTCTTCGGGTCCAACGCTTAAGATGGCTAGGTCATGTAGAGCGGATGGACACCACAGCTCCGGCCCAGAGAGCCTTCGACACCGAGCCATTGGGACAGCGCAACAGAGGACGTCCTCGCACTAGATGGCGCACACAAGTGGAAAAGGACCTCAACCAACTTGGTGTGCGCAACTGGAGGCAGCTGGCGAAAGATCGTGCTGGCTGGAGAGGCATGTTGGTTGAGGCCCAGGTCCACCCCGGACTGTAGCGCCAATCAAAGAAGAAGAACGGCCAAGTTTGAGAAGCTTTTTCTAGACAGAAGTACTCTTTGAGCATTGTCAGTGACTCAAAAGAGGTGGGGCCGTGAAACAATTTTTTGACGCACAGACCAGGGATCGAACTCACGACGTCGAGGTTGGGGTCGACGCGCAAGGCCTTGGGCCACCATCCCTGTACAACAAGGACGAACATGGACGCACGGATGTGAATAACCCGACTGGACATTGTAGGATATTCAAAACAAGTCAAGACCAAATTTTTGAATTGGTTCTAAGCTTGGCTTGGAGAAGGTGCGATCTAATAAGAATTAATGAAACCAATGAGAAGACCGTTCCATCCTTCCGCTGCTTTTGAAAACCCAATCAGACTGTCTTCACTTGAATTAAGCAATTTAGGGAGTTGCTGTGGATGCCAAGCCTGGCTTAGTCGAACAAGCTGAATTCAACTATTATTGCGCTGAAGCCTATACCGTTTATTTCGAAGACCTTGTCACCGAACCAATTAAGCTGTCGTCGGGCAATATATGAGTGAGTTCAGAAGCTCTGTGATATGTGGTTTAGTTCAGATTTGAGTCAACTTTGAAAATGCTACAGATTTTGAAAAAGACTTTAATCTTGTGTCGCTTCCAACCATCGACTGCAGCTCTTCGAGAAGATGCCGGCTAGTTGGTCACTGATTTCCTGCAGGGCAGCTAGATTAAGATATCTTGTCATCAGCCGTCCGACGTCCTCTAGAATGCCCCCCAATCTCTACACAGGTGTCGACCCCAGCCCTCCGTGGGAACCGTCACAACCCAAGTTCCTACCACTCATCCATATCCGCCCACTCACCGTCAACCCGCGAAACCCAATTCATAACGAAGAGAAAAACCCCAAATCGGGAGCTCGGTCTGATTTGAATATCAAAAGAGGGCCTAATCTGAGCTTAACCACTCCGTCCGTGGGCGTCGAACAGATGTACGCATTTGCGTTTCTTTGAAGCCGTCGCAGCACGCCGCAAAATATTCTTTTCAACCGAGTCTCCGTCGATGAGCCGATGAACCGAAGACCAACACACATCACCCGAGCGCTGGCCATCAATCTTCTGCTCATGAAATCCAAATCGAGCGCCCCGCAGAGGTCAAAGGGGAACAAGAAGATCTATCTGCTCGCCTCGAAAGACGTATGAACACGAGTCTCTTCTCCAATTTGAATACGAATTCCTCGAACTTGTTGCGCTGATCACCGGTCTCCGGGTCCGTTTAGTCACACTGTTCACACATGCGATTCGAAATGGAATTAATTCCCGAGGCTTTCTGTCTTGTCTGTCTTTGGGCTTTTGGATTTTTGTTTGTTTGGGTTGAGTGACAAAAAAAAAAGGTGCGGGGCCATCGCGCACACACACAGTGGCTGGTCTAGTTCCAGAAATTAATTCACACGCACAAGCGTTTATTAAAATTTCAAATTCGATTGTTATTGCCACCCATTATGTGGTCGGCTCTCGAAGGAGCCCAGCACGTCAGCGTGTAAGGTGGGCCCGCGGATCGCTTTGCATATGACCTCAAAAGTCGCGTGTTATTTATGACAGCCGTCCGTCCGGTTGGAATCAATCGGCAAATTAGATTGATCTTCTTCTCGGCGAGCGAGGGAACGAACGCACATTCCTAGGTGAACACTCCTTGCAGTGGTTGATCCTTTGCAGTGACATTTAAATTAATGATCTCAACACGGGGGTAATCTCATAAATTTCACAAGGACACGATCGCATTGAGTGCCGCACAAAGGCGGTCTGGGGGATTAGAAAGGGTTGCGCTGAGGTCAGGGCGCTGCCTGGCACTCGACAGAGGGGACGTGATTGAGTGCAGTACGTGCGAGGACACTTATGAAGATTATGAGTGCTGATAAATGATCAACGGCCTGAGAGTCCTGACTCGCAGATGCTGGGGTGAGACCAGTTCTTTGCCGCGCAGTGGGCAGGATTGGTGATGTGAAGCAGAAGCAGGCGAATGAGTCCCAGATGCAAGTCTGGTTTTTATTTGATAGGAAATTTATTAAGTCACCAAGAGTGGGTGCGAAATAAGGTCGAACGCAGCGGAGTAGACGGGAGGATTTTCTTGCAAAACGTCAAGCATTTGCTGCGCCTGCTTTATTTCGTCTCCACTTTCTGGGGGTCACAAGCTGAAATCGTTGCTATGGGAGGGTTGCTTCCAGCTTCAGTGGGTGTGAAGTAAGCACGGACAATGCGGAGCAAAGGCCATAGGACAATGATGAAACAACCAGGTTTCCGGCACAACGTCAATCATTTGACACGACTTCGACTTGACATCGTCGCTCTGGGGGAGTTGCTTGGAGGCCAACAGACTGAGTTAATTGATGTCCTTCTTCAGCTGTGCGGGTCCTTCTTCAGTTGTGCGCGTCCTTCTTCGGCTGTGTGAGTCCTTCTTCAGTTGTGTGTCCTTCTTCAGCTGTGTGGGTCCTTCTTCAGTTGTGCGCGTCCTTCTTTAGTTGTGGGAGTCCATCTTCAGTTGTATGCCTCCTTCTTGAGTCGTGGGAGTCCTTCTTTAGTTGTGCTCGTCCTTCTTCAGCTGTGTGTGTCCTTCTTTAGCTGTGCGCGTCCTTCTTCAGCTGTGTGCGTCCTTCTTCAGTTGTGCGCGTCCTTCTTCAGCTGTGTGGGTCCTTCTTCAGTTGTGCGCGTCCTTCTTTAGTTGTGGGAGT